>JAVLUX010000021.1:41692440-41732440 GCA_032164185.1 Moxostoma hubbsi
ACTATATTGGTCTCTCCGACACTTCCCTAAAATGGTTTCGCTCTTATCTTACAGATAGGACTGAGTATGTAGCCTTGGGGAAGGCAAAATCCTCACCTCATATTGTTACCTGTGGGGTCCCCCAGGGCTCCGTACTCGGTCCAACTCTTTTTACTATTTACACGCTTCCCCTTGGTCGTGTCGTCAGCAGGCATGGAATTCACTACCATTGCTATGCTGACGACACACAACTTTATCTTCATATCACTCCCTCAGGTTCCCCATCTGTCATCATTTCCCGCCTCACCGCCTGCTTGGAGGAGATCGGGGCATGGATGAATCAAAATTTTCTGCAGCTGAATGGCTCTAAAACAGAAGCCATCCAAATCGGAACGCCTCACCAACTACGTTCGTCTCCTTTCACACTGGTTTCTTTTCTTGGCAATACTATTTCTCTCTCTCCTTCCGTTACTAACCTTGGGGTCAAGTTTGACCCATACCTTTCTTTTGACAATCATGTCACCTCAATCTGTAAAACCTCGTTTTTTCACCTACGTAATATTTCAAAACTGCGTTCCTCTCTTTCCTTCTCAGCTGCGGAGAAGCTCGTCCATGCCTTTGTCTCCTCCAGGCTGGATTACTGTAACGCACTGCTGTGGGGAATCCCTGGTAGGAGCCTCCAAAAGCTCCAGTTTGTGCAGAATAGTGCTGCCAGGGTCCTAATGAGAGTGCGGAAACATGAGCACATTACTCCTATCCTAAAATCCCTTCACTGGCTTCCTGTTCACTTCCGCATAGAATATAAGATCCTCTTGCACACTCACTATTGTCTGCATGGTGCGGCCCCCACATACCTCACTGATCTCCTTTCCCGAAATAGTTCCACTCGGACCAGAGCAGGCAAACGGCATCTCCTGGTTATACCTAGGACACGGCTCAACACTATGGGCGACAGGGCTTTTAAAGCATCCGCTCCTCGTCTGTGGAATGCCCTTCCAGAACAACTTAGAGCTCTCAAGACTACGGATGTTTTTAAAAAAGAACTGAAAACTTATCTTTTTAGAAAAGCGTATTTTTAAGTATTTTTTTAAGTGTTTGCACACCCTAAGTGTCTGCGTATTTATTTATTTTTATTATTTTTATATATTATATTATTTTTGTAAGCACTTTGAGATTTGATGTCAAATGTAAAGTGCATTATAAATAAAAATTTCATTCATTCATTCATCCAGGTCCCAGCCCGCCGCTGTCCAAACATCCGGCGTTACGGCTATTACCAAACTGGATCCGCGTGTTTATCACACCAATATACATATATTGCGACAGCAAATCAAAGTTATTAATTGTGAAGGCTATATTCAAAATAAATTGGTAATATTTTTTTCAAAACTATCAATTTTTTTAATGCCTGTAGGAATAACATTTAATGCTTTTTAATGCTATTTAAGGCCTTAATTTTCGCAAAATCCATTTAATGACTTTTAATGCTTTTTAATGCCCTGCGGAAACTCAGAATATAAGCAACTTATGCTTGGTAAAAACATTTTTTTGATTATTTTAATGAAAAAGCATATTGAAATTACATGCATCAAATATGATAAATAGACTTTTGAGGTATGTCTTTCAAATCACCATTACATACCATTCATGCCCATTATATAAAAAAAAAATAGATATTTTGTTTTATAAGAAAGATATTCTTTAATGAACATTACTTTTTGTTAAGTTTTACAAGGAACTGTTTTGCATATCTTCTGAAAGTAATCATAATAATACATTAAAACAACTTTGATTCAGGCTTTGTTCAAATTTTTATGAGTAAAGAATTGGAAATTCAGTACCATAAATCAAACCAAATCCTTGCAGCCTTTATAATTTCTGTTCAGTTTAAAAAAAAAAAAAAAAATAATAATAATAATAATAATAATAATAATTTTAACAATTAATAGAATAAATAAAAGATTAATTGAGTCTTAAAATAATCGTTAGTTGCAGCCTTAAATATAAATTTTAATTTCAGATAACATGGCCCAAACTAAGGCTGCCCCCTAATAGTCGAGCAAAGGTTAGTCGATGAGTAGAGTCTTGGTCGACAAAATTTTAATTGGTCGGCTGGTCGCAGAAAAAAAAACTCCACAGGAAGTGGCAAAGTCACACAGTCAGTGATGGACAGACATGATCGTTTACACAGCATGTCCATGCGGTAATTCATTATTCAAGTTCAAACCAATGAACACCGGTATTAGCGCTGTTTGTACTCTAGGTGGTACAATGGGTTAATTTTCATTAAGCAGGGTTATGGTTAAGCCAACACAATAAGACACCTTGATTTCAAACTTTGAACTTAATTTTTTTTGCCAGTTTCATTTAAATTTTTTGTTAAAATAAATTTAAAAAAAAGTGCAATTAAAATGAGTGTTCAACTATTTGAAAGATGGCTTTATACCAGTTGTCAACATCTCTTTGACAAAAGAACTTCATCTGAGCATTCTCTACCGGGCAAGTATTTCGTTGTCTGGGAAAATATATCATGTATGAATAAATGAATTTTGTTACTTACACACACACACACACACACTTATTTTTTTTTAATATGCAATAACGCATTGAAAATTACATTTAAAAAATGAAAAATTTACATTTCTAAATTCAAATTGTACTCCATTATTTTAATTGCTTTTTTGTTTTGTTTGAAGTGATCAAAAAAAATTATAAGTAACCTTACATTTACCGTCAGGCAAGTATCCGTCTAATCATGCAGGTGGAAAATTACTTACAGACGTGGCCAAATGTATTGGCAGTGACATACATTTTGTATTTTGCAAAGATTGCTGCTTCAGTATTTGTAGATTATTTTTTCACATGTTTCTATGGTATACTGGAAAACAATGAGAAGAGCTCCATAAGTTTTAAAGGCTTTTATTGGCAAAAACATTCAATATATGCAAAGAGTCAATATTTACAGTGTTAACCCTTGTTCTTCATAACCTCTGCAATTCGCTCTGGCATGCTGGATATCAGATTCTGTGCCAAATCCTGGCAGATAGCGATCCATTCTTGCCTTATTAGTGCTCTGAGTTGAACACAATTTGCGGACTTCTGCTTGTCCACTCGCGTTTTGAGGATTGACCACAGGTTCTCTATGGGATTAAGATCCGGGGAGTTGCCTGGCCACAGATCCAAAATTTCAATGTAATGATCTCAAAGCCAC
The DNA here is from genome assembly GCA_032164185.1 of Moxostoma hubbsi. Taxonomy (NCBI): domain Eukaryota; kingdom Metazoa; phylum Chordata; class Actinopteri; order Cypriniformes; family Catostomidae; genus Moxostoma; species Moxostoma hubbsi. Next base: position 41,695,631 of record JAVLUX010000021.1, read on the forward strand.
TTCATTAATCACTCTTACCTTGTGACATGGTGCTCCAGCATGCTGGAAAATGCAAGGATCATCATCAATTTGCTCCTAGAACTTTGGGAGAAGTTGCTCTTGCAGGACGTTTTGATACCATTCTTTATTCATGGCAGTTTTTTGGGCAGAATTGTGAGAGTGCCCACTCCCTTGGATGAAAAGCAACCCCACACATGGATGGTCTCAGGATGCTTCACTGTTGGCACAACACAGGACTCATGGTTCACCTTTTCTTCTCCAGACTATCGATTTTCCAGATGTCTCAAACAGTCGGAAGGGGGCTTCAGAGAAAATAACTTTGCATCAGTCTTCTGGTGTCCAATTCTTGTACTTCCTGCAGAATTTCAGTCTGTCCTTGATGTTTCTCTTGGAGAGAAGTGTTTTCTTTGCTGCCCTTCTTGACACCAGGACATTGTCCAAAAGTCTTCGTCTCACTGTGCGTGCAGATGCACTCACACCAACCTGCTGCCAATATTGAGCATGTTCTGCACTGGTGGTGACACGATTCCATAGCTGACTCCTCAGAAGGAGAAGGTCCTGGCACTTGCTAGACACTCTGGAACATCCTGAAGCCTTCTTCACTGCAGTTGAACCTCTATCCTTGAAGTTCTTGGTGATCTGGTAAATGGTTCTTTCAGGTGCAATATTCTTTGCATGTGAGGCCATTTTGATGCAAAGCGATGATGGCTACACGTCTTTCTTTAGAAAGAACCACTGCAAACAAGAACACAATGATTGGAAGCACTTCTTTCCTGCTATTATAGCAATCAGTATGATTGTGATTTCCCCTGACTAGTACTCCTTTACACTCTCCCAGGTGCTGCAGATATGATTAGTGAAATGATAACTGGTCACTTTGTGCCAAAGACAAAAAAAAAAAAAAAAAAAGAAAAAAAGAGGAAAAAAGAGAAAAAAAAAGTGAAATTTGGGTTTTTGTTCTAAAGTTCTATTTTTTTGGCCAATGAAGCTTTTTGCAATTATTTAAAATGCATCTGATCACTCTGCACAATAATCTAGAAACAATGTGAATCAAGACCACAACAACTGAAGCAGAAAACTTTGAAAACACAAAATGTATGTCATTGCCAATATTTTTGCCCATGGCTATACATGCGTGTGTGCCATGAGACTGCACACCTCTGAACAAACATGCACGCACATGGAAAGGTTTTCTGTCATCTATTCTTAATAATATAATAAAGTCTCTCTAGGGGCTAATTATTTTATATTAATTTGACAACAACAACAACAACTAGATAGGTACATTTCCTGAAGAAAATGTGAGTGGTGCTTGCCGTGTCAAAATGTCTTACCTCAATGTCCCACCTACTGCCCGAAGTTGAAAGAGGCCACCCCCATGACAGTAGGGTGTTCTGGTGCAGAGATATGTGATTTGTTACTTGGTTGCTAGGGTTACCCCATCTGGTTGCTAGGCAGTTACCAAGGTGACAGCCAACAATGTTCCTTGCCATCCTGAGTGAAAAAAGTCAACCTGGAAGTCTCTACGATTTTTTAGTGCAGAGATATGTGATTTGTTTATTGTTGCTATGGTAACCCCATCTGGTTGCTAGGCAGTTACCAGGGTGATACTTATCATAGCTACTTGACTTTCTTGAGTGAAATAATTCAATTCGGAAGTCTCTACGATGTTCTGGTGAAGAGATATGTGATTTTTTTTACTTGGTTGCTAGGGTTACCCCATCTGGTTGCTAGGCAGTTACCAAGGTGACAGCCAACAATGTTCCTTGCCATCCTGAGTGAAAAAAGTCAACCAGGAAGTCTCTACGATTTTCTGGTGCAGAGATATGTGATTTGTTATTTGGTTGAGAGGGTAACCCTGTCTGGTTGCTAGGCAGTTACCTGGGTGATACTTATCATAGCTACTTGACTTACTGAGTGAAATAATTGAATCCGGATGTCTCTACGATGTTCTGGTGAAGAGATATTTTATTTGTAGCTTGGTTGCTAGGGTAACTCCTTGTAGTTGCTAGGGAGTTACCAAAGTGATACATATTAAGGCTACTTTCCATCCTGAGTGAAATAAGTCAAACAGGATGTCTCTACGATTTTCTTGTGCAGAGATATTTGATTTATTACTTGGTTGCTAGGGTAACCCCATCTGGTTGCTAGGCAGGTACTAAGGTGATACTCAAGACACCTTGCCATCCTGAGTGAAATAAGTCAACCCGGAAGTCTCCATGACATTCTGATCCTGAGATACCCATCTTAGTGATTTTGAATGGATGTCAAAGGGATTTGGTTGCTAGGGTGATCTAAATAGTTGCTAGGGCGTGGCTTAGTAGTTTCCATGGTGATACTTATAGACTGACTGCTCACCCAATTCAAACAAGCCAACTCTCATGTCTGTAGGACATTCGTATCAGGCGATATCCATCTAAGCAATTTTGAATGGAAGTCAATGGGTTCTGGTTGCTAGGTTGCACTAAATGATGGACAGACAGACTGACAGACAGATATGAGGAAAAAGGATGAATAGAAAGAAATAGATAGAGTGAGAGATATAAACATTGTATTGACATAGCAATATTGTAAAAACAGTGATTTAAATAAAGTTTGAAAGAATTTGTTAGAAATAAAGATTGATCAGAGTGGCCCTCATCACTTTAAGAGACAGGTAGAAATAGAGATTTGATAGAAAAGAAGCCTAAAGCATGTTTATGCCTTCTGTTTGTGGCTCATATTTGAATTTTGACAGTTGGTGTTGGCTCATCTGAACATTCCGTCAATGTAAGTGAATGGGATTTTTCCAGTTTTTGATCATCCGATGTGAGAAAACTGTAAGTCCAATCAGTTAGAAAAGATATAGCACACTATTCGGGATTAGTCTGAAGGTCTGTGCCGAGTTTGGTGCACGTAGCTTAAAAGCTCTAGGAGGAGTTAGTCTTGATAATTTTAGTCTGTAGGATTTCAGTAAGTTGTCTTTCTCAAGCCAACCTAATAATAAGTATGCAAGAGAACACTAGTGATGCTTTGCCTTGGGCAAGCACCACTAATAATAATAATAATAATAATAATAATAATAATAATTTAATAGACTAATAGAAGGGAAAATAGCCAAATATCGTCTTGACAAAGGCATCAGCTATTGGCGATCACTCGAGATCATCGTCTTGTCTGCACAACCCTAATGTACATTTCTCTCTATAAATTAACAAAATGTTTAGACAGACAGTCTCCTTGCTGGTTTTTCCGACACATTCAGGATCATTACTGCTTTTGCCGGTGTCACTGTGGATCGCTTCCTGCATTCGCTTGTAAAATGTATATTTTAAAGACTTGTTATTATGGTTCAGTATTTCTCTGTAATGTAGAACAGTGTCAGCATTCTCTCTCAAACCATTTTCTGATGCCCCCCAAAATATATATTTAATTAAATTAAAATCATAAACATGTGACAACTACTCAACTAATGACATAAACTAATGCCTACTAGTGGACTAGGACATTTGTTCACAACAGAATTGAATTTCTCATTCATTGCATCAAATTGCAAATGTCTCAGTACATCTTTGCAAATGATTAAGTACAGGTAGCCTACATTTAGCACAATTTCCAAGTGAATAGATCTTGTTGATCTAAACTGATTGTTGATTCTCAGTCTAATGGTTGCGACATGCACGCCGTTTCTTCCCTCGTTGCATCGCAAGGGAGAATATACGCTGTGATGTGGACGAGAATCTGTGGCCAGACAGACAGCAGCGTGTGGATGGCCAGGAGGGTGAGGACGGTGGCCAGGAGAGGGAGGGTGAGGACAGCGACCAGTGAAGAACTGTTAGTTGTGAAACTCCAGCTTTATTTACAGCACTGTAGACTGCATATAATTTTCATTGTTTTTTGTTTGTGTTTATATTACAGTATATTATGCTGTATACATTTTCTTTTTACTCTGATGTATGGAAGTTACTTTATGTGTGTGAATGATAATGGTTACAATTTCCTTGGCACTAAAATCCTATTTCTTTTTTTCAGTTTTATACACAATTGTATTCTGTTAGCTAGACAAAAAAAACAGTACAGTAACCATTGTCAATGAAGGACTGGGCTAAGACTGAAAGGTGGACATGAGGGATATTTTCAATGGTCCTCTGCCATAGTGACAAAACATCTAAACATTTTGACTTGCAGTGCTTACACAATGCCAAAGGAACGAAGCATTTTGGGGACACTGACTGTTTAAATGAGAAGGAAATTTAGTTTTGAAGCATGAGTGAACAGTTTTGGGAGAGATATGAGCTTTTGCAAGCTATAGTGTTGTGCTGAACTGTAAGACTGTTTTGCCAAATGATCTTAGAGGTTTGAGAATGTCATTTCGGTTTCAAGAAATGAGCCAAACCAATGGAGAAAAACTCTTGTGAGTTATTGAATAAATATTTGTAGCATACACCAGTAAATCTCGTGCCTCTTTTCACCCGTTCTGTTGTGATGACGAGCTCACTGCTCGCAACAACCAACCCAGTGCAAGAGTGTCGTGAACAAATGACTTTTGAACAGGACCTTCTAGATCAGGGGTTCCCAAACTTTTTCATTCTAGGACCCACCTAGACAAGTATAATCAATCTCAAGACCCACCATAAAATGTTTAAATGGAAATATGGGAAAATTAGTTTTTGCTGACAAAGATACTCTTCTTTTTTTAGAAGAAAATACGATCGCCCCTTGTTGGCGTATGCAGAGTGTTTTGTTGTGAGGTGCCGTTTAAGTTTTGAGGGTTTCATGCTAGCACTGGCCAACCTTTCTAAGCATAAAACACACTGAGGGACTTCCTCACCGTCTGGACCTCCGCAGGCAATAAAACCAAGATCAAGGTAGGACTGGTCATATTTTCTGCATGGCTCCTTTTTAGATTTTGTTGTTTCTGACGACTTCTTACAGGTCTGCGATACCTTTAGTTTTAAAAAGTTTTCCTTTTTTTTTTTTTTACATACGCTACGTGGAGAGCGTGGTCATTGAATGCTGTATTTGTACTGATGTAGACACGTGACAGTTCAACTCGAATGAATCAGACAATTTATTCAGTGAGTCATTCAATGAATGCTATGTTGATTCAGACGTCTGATTCTTATGTGTGTGTGTGTTTTTTAAATGATTCCTTAAAAGAATCGACACTTAACAGTCGTTTGGTCATTAATCGGACTGGTTTTGTTTCACTCATCGTAACGTAAATTTAGCTGCAGCTAAGTGCCTTTGTGCGACCCACCTTTTCTCACTGCGTGACCCACAAGTGGGTCGCGACCCACAGTTTGAAAACCACTGTTCTAGATGAATCACCCGAAAAGAACTGAGGGTTAAAATTAAGGAGCTAAGGTTAGTTTGAATCAGATTCACTTTCTCAGTGAATCAGCCGTCAGTGCTCAACAAACTTTCTTGTGACTACTCCACGCACGCAAGTGTACAAATAAGCCCATAATTCCTAAACAAAAGCTCAGAACTTCACGAAATTAGGAGAGCATGTCACATATGATTTTAAACAAGCTTGCAGACTTTAATGGAGAGTCCCATGTGTATTTCTGGCTTCTTTATAATTAAAATTATACCACTTTTTTCTTCGTCTACTAATGACTGATTGGGATTGGAGTAGCACAATAAACTGCATTTGGGATTTCATTCTATATATATATATATATATATATATATCGATATCACACATCTCTATCTCAAGTTTGACACTTAGGACAATTGAGGGACTTGTACACAACTATAACACAATGTGTAAACATTCATCGATGCTCAAGAAGGCAATACACTACTATATGCATACTATACTTTATGTAATGTAGATTCAGAAGAGCAGTAGTAAATCAAATAATATTTTCTCTCTTTTGAACATTTGAGGCAAGAGGGAATACAAACTTATCTTCTCAATATATACGGTTTATTAAACCTTAGATGAATGGGTTATCAGCCCATTAATTGTCTATATATTGTCTGCCTTTTCTTCGGCTTTCTATCTTGTTTCTGAACAGCAATCTAAATAAGAGCAATTATGTGATTTGGCAACTAAAAACAGCCATTTGGCTGCTTAATGTTTCAGTTTAAGAGTCAATGGCTCCAAATTCATTTTTTTAGTCTAGAGACCTGCCCCACAATAAAAGCAAAAACGCATCTGTATTTAGCACATTCAGTCAGACCAACAGGAATGCTGTGTTAAATGAATATATAACATTACCTCAGAAAAAAAAACATACCTTTTAAAAGCCTGAGTTCCTCTAGAACTTGTGTCCCAAAAAACACTTCCAAGATATTGTCAAGACCTATTCAGGGGAGAAAAGAAATGTTCAAGTCCAGTTGCTTGACTTTGTACAGACTGAATATATAAAAGTTTGACTGCTCACCAAGAAAGCAAAAAATTGCTTAGTTACTGTATAAACAGTGCGATGTAGTTTAACTGGTAAACTCACTGAAGAACTTTAGTCAATCGTTTGTACTGATTTGTAAATCGTCCTGACACACTCTTGAGTTATCAGTCTGAATCTGCTAGAGAACACACATACTTAGTGAATCGGTCGACACCACTCATTTCGCAGCAGAGGTGATCTAAAAGCAATGAGTCAGTAAATTAGTTTTATATAGTAGTTTTGGTTGCATTTTACACGTTTCTGCATTTCTTGTCAAACTGAACTGTATATAATATATATATATATATATATATATATAAATATGATATGACGATATGAAAGGCGGACAAAACAAGACGGCTCCGACATTGCACATTTGCAATGTTAACAGCTATGCTTTGCTGATTATAAACAGGAGCGATTATCACATCACTTGCTTATCAAGACACAGTACAATGCCACTCGAATATCGAATCTTAAATTCAGTAAATATGCAACAAACTTTCTTGTGACTACTCCACGCATGCAAGTGTACAAATAAGCCCATAATTCCTAAACAAAAACTCTAGGTTAGGTGAGCATGTCACATGATTTTAAACAAGCATGCAGACTTTAAATGGAGATTGGACCATAGGTGGCACTATGAGCTTTAAAAAACATGTATTTCCTTAGTAAATTGCCTGTATTGGCTGTACGATACACAGGCGAGGAAACTCCTGGATAGTGACGAAGAGTTACAATTTTCCTCCTCCGAAGAGGAGCGGGACTCAGAACAGAGACTTGATCCAGCCGAGGATTCAATTTCAGATAAGTTTTACATACATATTAGTTGACAAGCATTTTATATAAACATTTACATATTTTACTAGTGGGACTGTTTCCAGACTTGCCAGCCAGGATTCAGAGTATTGAAATATGTCCTAATAAGCTAAATTTAGTTACATTTAAATGCTATTTCGGCTAAAGCAGATGTTTAAATTGTATGCTGTGAAATAAGATATGTCATATAATAAAAATTAAAAAAATTGAAAATAATATGAATGTTTAGATTATATTTTAACTAGTTTATGCTGCCTCATTATCATCAACAAAGCTTGTTGCAAATGTGTTCAGGTTAAATGAGTAAAATGCACTTTAAATATGCCCATATTAGAAAATCAGCATATTATAATGATTTCTTAAGGATCATGTGACACTGAAGACTGCAGTAATGATGCTGAAAATTCAGCTTTGATCACAAATTGCATTTTACAATATATTCAAATAGAAAACTTACACACAATACCACTATTTTTACTGTATTTTGGGTCAAATAAAAGCAGTCTTGGTGAGCAGAAGAGACTTCTTTTAAATGGTAATGTAGGTCTAAAATTAAGTAAAGTCTTCATGTAAAGAAAAAGTAGTCAGATTACTTTTAACTTAAAACTTGATTTTGATCATTAAGTCTCCTCACATTCCTCAGTGATAGGCCCAGGGGAAGGGTCTTTGTCTCTTCAGGTGTGAATCACATCAATATTCATGATCATTCACACCTCCTCACATATGACCTTTCTAACAATAAAATTGTCTTACAAAAGTTAAATTACTATATTTTTAGTATGAAAGAATGATCAGGATGGTTTTCACATCATTTTGTAGCAAAAACTCTAGGCTAAAAGATCCAGTTCTCAAAAGGCTTGTGGACAAATGTTAAGTATGTGTTATATGGTCTTTTTTCAATGACCGTTATTTTAAAGTTATTTTCTCAAAAATACAAACATGTACACACATTGCTCACATATATAACAGGCGGTGTGTGAAAAAAGCTCGGAGGATCATCAGAGACTCCAGCCACCCGAGTCATGGGCTGCTCTCTCTGCTACCATCAGGCAGCGGTGTCGCGGCATCAGGACCCGCACCAGCCGACTACATGACAGCTTCTTCCCCCAAGCAATAAGACTTTTGAAAACTTGAATCTCTCACGATCAACAATCAGCACTGCACTTTATTAATCTTCATCTTATTATTTCACACTGGACTGTCATAATTATATTCTCCACAATATAACTACTATATACAGTGAGGAAAATAAGTATTTGAACACCCTGCTATTTTGCAAGTTCTCCCACTTGGAAATCATGGAGGGGTCTGAAATTGTCATCGTAGGTGCATGTCCACTGTGAGAGACATAATCTAAAAAAAAAAAAATCCAGAAATCACAATGTATGATTTTTTAACTATTTATTTGTATGATACAGCTGCAAATAAGTATTTACGTCTCGTCACTGTCATGACTGCTATGTTGCTCGGAACTGCACGCAAGTCTTTCACCTACTGTTGCACTTGTGTACATGGTAGTCTGACAATAAAGTGATTTGATCGATTACATCTTGGCGATATGTCTTTATTTAATCAATAATTAAAGTTAATATAATACAGGAGCGTGACATGTAAATAAGCTCAAACTCCAAAACTGTCATTCTCTGTGTGGTCAGAGCCGCTTCAACCAGTCGCTGAAGAGACCCAATCTGAGCGGGAGTCGAGACTGGGAGATTTAAAGTTCCGCCGGCTGATGAGCACTCTAACATGGAGACGCTCGTCTCACACCCCTGCTGTCTTCAACTTGTTCCATCATTGATGAGATCATCATAAGATCAATCTTATGTGGAAAAAAAAAAAAAAAAAACACACACACCCCCCAACAGTTTTAGTGGTTTGAGTGAACCACACTTTTATATCCAGTTTCCTTTTCAAAAGAGTTTATACAAAGTACATGTTACATCCTACTTAAATGTCTGTTTGGACAATCTTATTTTCGTGAAAATTTGTATGTTGTTATTTATTGTTCTATTTTATTTAGGTGTAATATTGAGAAAATAACAAGTTTGCAGTAATGCAAAGATATTATATATATATATATATATATATATATAATTTTTAATATTTTAATTTGAAAACACTGTGTACACATTTATAGTTGTTGTTGTTGCTAGTTTGTATGTTTGAGTTGAAAAATACACATTTCAGCATTATCAGTAATCTATTTGTGCATTTTCCTTAATAACCAAGCAAGTTGACTAATGATACCATTTGTTTATTATAAATCGCAATATGACTTTTTCCCCCCCCAAATCATGCAGCCCTACTCTGCATTAGTACAGTGCAATACATAGTCGGTGCTACTACCAAAAATAGTACAGAGCAGGTGGCGCAGCTATAAAAACCTAAAAGAACTGAGATCTGGGAATCCCAAAATGTTGATTTGAAAATGATTAGTTTGATAGAAAGGCTTTGCAATGGTGAAATAAGGGCAAGAACTTCTTGTTCAACACAAAACTAGGGAGGGGCTCTCTCAGGTGGAAGAGACCAATGAGCCAAATGTCTGAGACCAAATGCATAATAATAAAACACAATCTTGGGTAGGCTTAGACCACCTTTGTCAATCGGCCTATGCAACTTAATGAAACGTAATCTGGGACGTTTACCATTCCAAATGAAGGAATTCGCCATGCAATCAAATAGACTGTAGACGAATTTTGAAATACAATTCATTTTAATAACAGCAACCGTCCCAATTAAATGTAATGAAGCCCACCTGCACACATCACTCGAAACCAGTTTCATTAAAGGGTCAAAATTAACTAACTAAATCACACAAATTTGCTTGGAATATACTACCCAAATACTAGTGGTGGCTCAGCGGTTATTGCACTTATTACAGGGACAATCCCCCCGGAGCAACCTGGAGTTAAGTGCCTTGCTCAAGGACACAATGGTGGCAGTGGGGATCGAACCGACAACCTTCTGCTTAACAGTTTAGTGCTTTTTGCGGTTGTTGCACGTGCGCGCCAGAGAGAAGAACAGAACATGATCGGGTGCTGGTTCCGTATACCATGAAACCGGTACACCGCTGTAACCCTACTCCAGCCAATAGGCAGAACACATAGAACATGTAGATTAATCCACATAGCTGTCCCGAAGGTGTTATTCCACAAAAAAAAAAAAAGTCACTAGGCGGAACCAGCACAAAAAACCTAAAAGGTGCTCAGTTTCTTCGGACAGTCAAATGAATGTTCAGTGAGCCTGCCCATTCGGCTGCTACATGAGTGAAACAAATGACCAATCACTCCAATGTCTTGCAATAAATACTCCACAAACAAACTCCAGCCAATAGGAGGCATAAGCACAAAGAACATGCAGGATTCATTCAACAAACAGCCCGAAGGAGCGTTACTACACAAAACAAACTCCAGCCACTAAGCGGAACAGGCACAAAAAAAAAAGAAAAAGAAAGAAAAAGAGCTGTGTTTCATCGAATGGTCAAGTGAATGTTCAGGGAGTTGATCCATTTGGCTAAAATGAGAGTACCACAAAATAACTTACTCCATTGACTTTATGAAGGACATCACTTGCTGGGGACATGTGAATGTTTTCCGGCCAGCTTTAGCATCTATTCTCAATTTGTTTGGGAACATCAGTGCAAAAGTGACCTTCTGTTGATGTAAGAGTTTCTTGCATTCCTTGCATCGATCACGTTTCTCTCTTGTCAAATTCACAAAGTCTGGGAACAAGAAAATGCTGTGGTTCTTCCAAAAAACTCTTCCTTTAGTCCTCGCCTCACATAACACCAGACCTTTATCGGAAGATCTCAGAAATTTGGCCAGAATTGCTAAGGGCCTGTCTCCCTCAGCGGTTTGAAGAGCAGGAAACCAGTGGGCTCGCTGGATTTCCAGCTTATGGCCTGTCAGGTCAAGCAGATTCAGAAAGAGCATTTCCAGGAATTTCACCATATCCTGACGCGCTTCAGCTTCAGGAATTCCGAAGATTCAGATGTTATTCCACCAGCTCCAAGTCCTTCAATTTCTCACAGACATGCTCCAAATACACCATGGTCACTAGCAGATTAGCTGATAATTCTCTCTCCGATGGCTCCAGATAATCAATCTGTTTCTCGACATCCCGACTTTGTAAGGTACCATCTGAATACATGGTCAATTTCTTGGAATTATTCATCTTCAATGTAGTATTACTGACAGATACTTAGGTAACTCCCTATATGCATAAGTGACTGGTGACTATTTCCGAGCTTGACCAACCAACAACATAAACCCATAGGATGAAACAAGTCACACTCATCCAGATTTACATGACAATCATCATCATTAGGACATCCCTTCTGTGTACCTTGTGCGTCACTGTCCTTGTGTCGAAATGCAGATCTCAAGCAGTGTAAACTTGCAGTGAGTGACAGCAATCATTGTAATGTGAGAGTTTGTTGCGTTGTTCGATTTCTGTGTACAATTTATTAAAAATGTAATAACAGTTTAAGTAGGCCAATGTGAATTTGATTTGTACAAAATAACATTAAAATAATTCAGCTTAACTGTTCCAAGTGTGTTTTTGAGGTGTAGCCAACAAAGAATATGGCATGAATAGTATATTTCAGGAATCACCGTCATTGTTATCACGTCTGCTCTACGAAGACCCATTTGCCACACAGTTGGAATTGGTAGATTGAATATTTTCACAAATCGCACAAACTCCGATAGCAAATGACTGTTTTTCAGTTCCAAAGTGCAACCACTGAGTAGAGCTGTCGCGATAGTCAATATATCGACTTATCGCACGATATATGGAAATGAGCGCGATCATTTTTGGTGCCGCGATATATTGCAACTGATAATTTGTTTTATTATTAAAAATAATTAGATTCATTTTTACATTAAAATGAATGTCACCAACATTTTAGTTGATCGCGCTGTCATCTTGTCTGCACTCTGTGTCGGAGGCGGGGCTCAGGCAGCGTGTCCACACACACACACACACAGAGAGAGAGAGGGGACACCGTCAGGTGAAGAGAAGGCGTGAACCAACTGCATTTTAAAGTGTTCTGTTTCGTGACATCTACAGCGAGCCAGTTAGGAAGAACGAGTCCAACATGGAATTGATTTCAAAGCCGCAATCTTCAGCTCCGGTGTGGGAACATTTTGGCTTTAAGCCGAACGAGAGAGGAGAGCTAATTAACGTGAACGAGCCGGTATGTCGACTGTGTTTTAAAACAGTATCAACGAAAAGAGGCAACACAACAAACTTAAAATCGCACCTAAAACATAACCATCCCACCCAGTTTTTCAACCTGGGAACAACAACTGCAGCTGGAGTTGGAGAGGGGCCTTCTTCCAGACAGTTATCTGTTGCAGATGCCTTTTCCCGACAGTGCAAATATAAACGTGACAGCGCAAAATGGTGCACACTCACGGATAGCGTAACTCGCTATATAGCCAAAGAGATGCAGCCATTATACACGGTCGAAAAACCAGCATTTAAAAATATGCTGCAAACTTTTGACAAACAGTACGAATTGCCAAAGAAAACGTACATCTCCCAAACTGCCATTCCATCCTTGTACAATAACGTAAAAGACGATATTCTGAAGGAGATAAAAGACATCTCCTTTTACTCTGCCACTACAGATATGTGGTCAAGCTCAAATATGACACCTTATATGAGCTTGACCATACACTACATAACTGCTGACTGGACTCTGCAGTCAAAGTGTTTAGAGACCAGATACATACCCCAGAACCACACTGCGGATGTGCTTGCTGAAGCCCTTCAGTTTGCTTTAGCAGACTGGGAATTGGATGAGCGCAAAATGGCCTGTATAACTACAGACAACGGTGCTAACATTGTGGCTGCAATACGTAATCTTGGCTGGCCATGGCTCAATTGCTTTGGACACAACCTCCATTTGGCTGTTTCCCATGGACTGGACAGTGACAAGGATCGCACACAGCACGTGCCATGGGACTTTGTAGGAATCTTGTCAACACCTTCAACCTGAGCTGGCTAAAGATACATGTGCATTTGTGCAACAAGCACCAGCTCAGAAAGACTGTTTAGCACAGCTGGTAACATTGTTACCCCAGTAAGATCCTGCCTTAAGCCCCACAAGGTAAACATGTTGGTGTTCCTTTCTCGGAATCTGCCTAACAATTAAAAAACTAATCTGGCAGCAGAAATGTCCTGTTGATGCATCTGTGCCTTTGTGTGAGACACTTTAAAAGTTTAAATTGACATATTACTTTGTTTTGATCTAGTTCTTGATACCTTGCACTTTTTTGTTAACGAAAGTGTATTTGTTTACTTGTTTTATTTATTTGGGATATATTTTTTCACATTTCACAATGTCAAAATATTGAATAGAATAAGAATAAAATGTTCTTTGTTCTTTGAAACAGTGTACTAGCATTATTATGCTATTATATTGTCATTATGTAATCAGTGGCATAAAATGGTCTGAAAATTACAATAATATCGTTTATTGCAATTAATTTTGGTGCAATATATCGCACAACAAAAAGTAGTTACCGTGACAGCTCTACCACTGAGGCCAAAAATGATCTAATGATGATCTTACATGAAGAGGATCACCATTGAAGATCCAACAGGATGAATGGTCCCCTGTCTACCACCTAAGGGGTTCCTGAACACAGTAACTTGGTCGATTTAAATCAGCTTTTAATACGTTTGAATATTGAATACGACTAATAATTTAACAATAATTAAATTTATTCTATACCATAGATATCAATTTAAAATTATTTTCATTTGCCTTACCTTAACAAACATTATTACAATACAATAAAATGCTTAAAAGAAACTGCAGCGCAGTTCATATCCACCATTGTAATCTGCTACTCCGAAGAACCACACGGTTGCTTACTTTGTTATGTCACGGTAATTAAAAATGTTAACCGACATTAATAATCGTGATTACAATATCAAGAGCAATAATTTCCAATTAAGATTTTTGCTATAATTGTGCAGTCCTAATTGATCATTGATGTTAATATAACATTAGCAAAGTTAGGTAACGTTAACATTAACGGTCAGTCTACTCACTTATGTCAGCTGCTTGTCGTGAAAAACTATGAACCTCATATGTAACCTTATATCTAGCTAGCTAACGTTAGCTAATTATCTAACGTTAACGTTATTAACAGCGGCTCCGACAAAATCACCATTTTCAGCATTTGAGGAGCGAGTGCAATACAGGTAATCACTAGAGATGCACCGATTGCATCTTGGCCGATACCCAATTTTTTTTTTTTTTCCAAGTGTGACCTGCCGATACCGATATTTCCGATTTTCTTTCTAAGAACTATTGACCGCATATACAAACAAAATCTACCTTTCTTCAATGCAAAATGTAATTTTCATAATAAAATAAATTATTAAACATTACAATTTCCCCCAAACAAAGTTACAGGATCTTCTCTGACTTTTGATATATAAAGTGCTCTGTGACTGGAAAGAGGTAGAAATAACAATTAACTGTAAATGAGTTGCTTTATATAACAAAACAGATTTTTAACTTTTTATAAATGGACCTTTTTCTATTTTGTTTTACTCATATAACAAAACAATTCCAAATATTACAAGCCTATGAACAAAACTGAAGTGTCCAATACACTCAACATTGACATTAAGCTTACGTTAGATACCAAATATCAGAGGTAAATCTGATTGCTGCTTCGGGATCGGCTTGTAACATACCTGTTGTCACTCACCCCCGTTTTTCCCGGGAGTCTCCCGTATTTCACACCCATCTCCCACCCCCTCCCGTTTTGCTATTGCTCCCGGAAAACTCCCGTAATTTGTATGGCCCAAACCACGTTATATAAATAATCACATCAATATATTATTCCAAGGTTGTGCAGTTGCCAGATCTTGTATGAAACGCATCCCACTCACACAATCGACGCACCATACACATATCTTATAATTTGTGACCTCAATCTGGCAACCAAAATCCAGCTGCGCTGTTGAAATCTGCGCAGGCAGTAGACGCGGGAAGTTGAATCAAGCATCACTGGTAGATTGGAGGAGACTCAGCTGGTGTTCCGGCAAAAAAAAAAAAAAAAAAAATTATATATATATATATATATATATATATATATATATATATATATATATATATATATATATATATATATATATATATATATATATATATATATATATGCCAGTCGCGATAGTCGATAAATCAATTAATCGCACAATAAAAAAAATGAGCTCGATAATTTTTCCGGCCGCGATAATTTCCATGCTCTCGCTCTCTCGCTCATGGTCTTTTGTGTGGGGAGGCGGGAGTGCTTGAGGGGACTGCCGAGAAGAGAGAGAGAAGACGCTAGTTGTGAGTTGGAGGAATAAAAAAAGAAAAAGATGGAATTGGTTTCAAAGCCAAACGCGACAGCTGCAGTGTGGGAGCACTTCGGATTCAAACCGAATGACCGTGGTGAACCACTTAACCTGAGCGAGCCGGTATGTCGCATCTGTTGTAAAACAGTAGCAACTAAAAGCGGTAACACAACAAACATGCATATGCACCTAAAACACAATCATCCATTGCAGTTTTCCAAGCTGGGAAAAAAAACTACAACAGACGGGCCGTCTCCGTCTTCCCGACAGTGCACAATCACTGGGGCGTTTAGTTAAATGGTGTGCACTCACCGACAGTGTAGTTCGCTTAATTGCTAAAGAGATGCTGCCCTTTAGTATCGTCGAAAAGCCGGCATTTCGACAAATGCTGCAAACATTTGACAGCCAGTATGAATTGCCTGGGAGAACATACGTGTCACAAACGGCAATTCCACAACTGTACAACAGCATTAAAGATGACATACTAAAGGAGATCAAAGACATCCAATTTTTCTCTGCCACAACGGATATGTGGTCAAGTTCAAACATGACCCCCTATATGAGCTTGACTATACACTATATAACTGCTGACAGGATCCTGCACTCCAAGTGTTTAGAGACCAGATATGTCCCTGATAATCAGATCACAGATGTATTTATTGATTGTTTTTGGTATTTCTTCAAGTGCATTTTTTGTTAACCGAGACAGAGTCCATTGCTTTTGTTTTTGGTTGTTTTGTTCATTTATTGCAGAGATTTAAAATGTTTTCCGTTTTCAGTGTTAAATAGTCTTTAGAAATAAAAGAAAAAGTGTACCTGCATTATTATGCCATTATTATTATTTTAGATGAAAATGGTCTCAGAACGACAATATTATCGTTTATCGCAATAATTTCTTGGACAATTTATCGTCCAGCAAAATTTGTTATCGTGACAGGCCTATATATATATATATATGGGCTGTAACGTCCCAATCGATTAGTCAATTAATTGGTCGATACGTTCTGGTTCGACCAAAATTCTGATTGGTCGATTTTTTGCCACGTTCATTTCATCAGTTTTGCCGCGTTCATTTCATCAGTTTTGCCGCGTTCATTTCATCAGGTGGAAAGCACTAATTGCTAATGGGGGTGTTTTCAGGACACCCCTGTTTCACAGGTAACAGTCTGTCTTCAGAATACCCCCCTTGTTTTCACTTTTTTTGGATTCGCCCAACCCACTGGAGAAGAGTGATAGATAGACTGAAGGTTTGATGCTGAATATTATTTATTTAATTGTGAGAGAATTTAATAGTCAGTCCTCTTCTAACATGTCAACAACAAAGACATCGACAGTGTGGCAGCATTTTGTTACAATTGATAACGGGAAAAAGGTTGAATGCAAAGTTTGCAAGCAACAGTTTGCCTTCCACAGCTCGACGACAAACATGACATATCATCTAAAAGCGATAAGCTAACTTGTCTGCGTTAGGTTGCCCTGTCTGTTTTGAGTAAACTATATGAACATATCAGAATTGGCATATTTCAATGTTTTAGTGTAATAATCGTTTTAGACGCACCCCTCCGCAATGACGGTAGCATCCCCCGGACACACCCAGACCACGCTGGATTTTAAGCCTCCTCTATCATCCAAACGGCAAAATAAAATCACTTTATTTAGTTTAGCCTACTTTACTTTTATGGTTCCCTTTTATTATTGTGCAAACTTTATTTTTTTAGATCAAATTTATTTCTAGTATTATTCATTGGATTTGGGCACTTTATTTTTTTTTTTATTTGCCCACTGTTTGTGTTAGTTTTGAGCCTAAGATGCTTTATTTTTCAGTTATGCACTTTATTTCGTTTCTGCTCTTGATCTGGTTTGTTTTTTTATTAAAGTGGACGTGCCTTTTGTGTTTCTTAAGAGTAAAAGCTTTAAGTTAATAGTCTATTCGTGTGTGTCTCAGCCGCGAAGCTGAGCTCATGTTCAGCCTGTGCGAGGTCATGCACAGAGCGGCTGAAATGACAGTGACAGTTATAACTTCTTATTATAACATATGACAAAAAAGAATTGTCTAAATTATGTTGCATATTCCTCAACAGTTCTTGTGATGACAGCACTAGTTGACAACATAGTACTATTTTCGGAAATCATAGGCTATGATATTGCGCAGGTGCACGTGATGCAACGCTGTCAGAGCCGACAGACTCGTGTGTCAGACTCATTTCAGTGCAAAATAATTAGGTCAAAAACGATTTAATATACTGAAAATAGCCTACTAGTTTTTTTTTTTATGTTTATTTATAATTAATTTAGGCGGACAACAAGGATACAAAGTACTGCGCAGCTAATTAATGTAACGTATTTTTTCCCCTAACGACATTTTTAGTCGAAAATTTCAGGACTTTTCAGTCGACCAAGAGTTTCTTTGGTTGATTACAGCCCTAATATATATATATATATATATATATATATATATATATATATATATATATATATATATATATATATATATATATATATATATATATATATATATATACACATACACTACCGTTCAAAAGTTTGGGGTCACCCAAACAATTTTGTGTTTTCCTGAAAAGTCACACTTATTCACCACCATACGTTGTGAAATGAATAGAAAATAGAGTCAAGACATTGACAAGGTTAGAAATAATGATTTGTATTTGAAATAAGATTTTTTTTACATCAAACTTTGCTTTCGTCAAAGAATCCTCCATTTGCAGCAATTACAGCATTGCAGACCTTTGGCATTCTAGCTGTTAATTTGTTGAGGTAATCTGGAGAAATTGCACCCCACGCTTCCAGAAGCAGCTCCCACAAGTTGGATTGGTTGGATGGGCACTTCTTGCGTACCATACGGTCAAGCTGCTCCCACAACAGCTCAATGGGGTTCAGATCTGGTCACTCCATTACCGATAGAATACCAGCTGCCTGCTTCTGCTCTAAATAGTTCTTGCACAATTTGGAGGTGTGTTTAGGGTCATTGTCCTGTTGTAGGATGAAATTGGCTCCAATCAAGCGCTGTCCACTGGGTATGGCATGGCGTTGCAAAATGGAGTGATAGCCTTCCTTATTCAGAATCCCTTTTACCCTGTACAAATCTCCCACCTTACCAGCACCAAAGCAACCCCAGACCATTATATTACCTCCACCATGCTTAACAGATGGCGTCAGGCATTCTTCCAGCATCTTTTCATTTGTTCTGCGTCTCACAAACGTTCTTCTTTGTGATCCAAACACCTCAAACTTGGATTCATCTGTCCACAACACTTTTTTTCCAGTCTTCCTCTGTCCAATGTCTGTGTTCTTTTGCCCATCTTAATCTTTTTCTTTTATTGGCCAGTCTCAGATATGGCTTTTTCTTTGCCACTCTGCCCTGAAGCCCAGAATCCCGCAGCCGCCTCTTCACTGTACATGTTGACACTGGTGTTTTGCGGGTACTATTTAATGAAGATGCCAGTTGGGGACCTGTGAGGCGTCTGTTTCTCAAACAAGAGACTCTAATGTACTTATCTTCTTGCTCAGTTGTGCAACGCGGCCTCCCACTTCTTTTTCTACTCTGGTTAGAGCCTGTTTGTGCTGTCCTCTGAAGGGAGTAGTACACACCGTTGTAGGAAATCTTCAATTTCTTAGCAATGTCTCGCATGGAATAGCCTTCATTTCTAAGGACAAGAATAGACTGTCGAGTTTCAGATGAAAGTTCTCTTTTTCTGGCCATTTTGAGCGTTTAATTGACCCCACAAATGTGATGCTCCAGAAACTCAATCTGCTCAAAGGAAGGTCAGTTTTGTAGCTTCTGTAACGACCTAAACTGTTTTCAGATGTGTGAACATGATTGCACAAGGGTTTTCTAATCATCAATTAGCCTTCTGAGCCAATGAGCAAACACATTGTACCATTAGAACACTGGAGTGATAGTTGCTGGAAATGGGCCTCTATACACCTATGTACATATTGCACCAAAAACCAGACATTTGCAGCTAGAACAGTCATTTACCACATTAGCAATGTATAGAGTGTATTTCTTCAAAGTTAAGACTAGTTTAAAGTTGTCTTCATTGAAAAGTACAGTGCTTTTCCTTCAAAAATAAGGACATTTCAATGTGACCCCAAACTTTTGAACGGTAGTATATATATATATATATATATATATATATATATATATATATATATATATATATATATATATATATATATATATATATATACATACATACATACATACATACATACATACATACATACACACACACATACATACATACATACATACACACATACATACACACACACGTAAATTTAACAACAGCTGGATGAAAGCATTTAATTTCATATCCCGAAGCCATATCAACAATACCCACGCCTTTTGCAAAGTGTGTCGCACTGATTTTAATATCGGACACGTGGGAAAATTACGTTACTCAGCACATTAAATCACAACGGCACAATTTATATGTATTTAGCCTGCCTCTGCCATCCCACGGTTTACTTTAGCCTTACAAATATTACAAATTGCGAACTTTTTGTATTTTTCACTCACAGCGAGTGAAGATCTTCCACGCCAATGTCATGTTTCCATGCAGCTGTGACGTTATTGCCTGCGCTGCTGGCAACAAAACGGACTGGCTCGGAATCGGAAAGACGCAAGACTGACCGGCCGGTTACCGGTCCAGGCCGAGCATGCGGAAAACCGGCTGATTCCTAGCCGGTTGATCGGTGCATCTTTAGTAATCACTTTTGCTACAATTCTTTGATGGCTCACAGGGCTCGACATTAATGCTTGCCTGGGACAAGAGGATTTTTGAAGGGGCAAGTGAAAGAGAATTTTACTTGCCCGAACAGACAAGACTAATTAAAATTTGTTATTGCGAGAATGTGACTTACTGTGAGAAAGCTGGTTTCCTGTTTAAATGTACTGAATAAGCGGTGTACACTTTACTCTCATATATGTGCAGCTCATCAGAAAGCAGAGTCCCCGTAGCAACGTAATCCCTGCGACGCTTCTGTAAACAACAAACATGGCATCCAAGAAAGTCTTTGCTAGCTGAGGTAAGGGACATTCCATCATTTAAACTGGTGTATAAATGAGTATAGTTTACTGAGCATGTG
The DNA here is from genome assembly GCA_032164185.1 of Moxostoma hubbsi. Taxonomy (NCBI): domain Eukaryota; kingdom Metazoa; phylum Chordata; class Actinopteri; order Cypriniformes; family Catostomidae; genus Moxostoma; species Moxostoma hubbsi. The sequence goes on from JAVLUX010000021.1 coordinate 41,716,303, forward strand.
GATACTGGATATGCTTGTTTTTCTCAACAAAAACATGATTAGATACAACATAAACATAACTATTATATGCCTAGTGTTTATACTCATCCTGTATGTTAACTGCATCAGTCTACTTCATTAGCAGTTTCTTTTTCTTCGCTTTGCATGAGCTTAAATGCTTTCATTCTATTCTATTTTGTTTTCACGTATTGCTTGTTTAAATATATATATAAAAAATACAAATACAATAAAAATAGGACATAATATAAGCTTGTTTTGAATATAATTAGAAGCTTGTTATTGTTTTTAATGGTGATGCAACCTTTATGACTAAAAAAATGTTTTACAACATCTTTCTCATTAATTACCTTCATTTAAATAATAGAATATGTATGAGCTTAAATATTTGAATACCAACCGATTGATGAATGTCCATCCCTAATTAGGTTGGCTTGAGAAAGCCAACTTACTGAAATCCTATTTAAACTTATTATTATTATTAGGTTGGCTTGAGAAAGCCAACTTACTGAAATCCTATTTAAACTTATTAGTGGTGCTTGCCATAGGCAAAGCATCACTATTGTTCTCTTGCATACTTATTATTATTATAATTATTATTATTTTTCCACACAAAGTTTGGCGCGCTACTCCTCCTGCAGCTTTTGTCACAGACCCCTGAGTGAGGCATCAAATCGTGCGGCTCATTGAGGAGAGGTGTGCTATATCTTTTCTAAGCGATCGGGTGTACGATGTTCGAACAGCGGACGAAAAAGCGGCCAAAAAAATCCCATTGACTTTACATTGCGGAATGTTCAGAAATTTAAATCCCAACTGACTTTTTCACACACACAGACAAAAAAGGGCCTGTCAGCCCTGCGTCTCTCCCTCTCTCTCTCTCTCCCTCAGAGGATTTCTTTTATCAAGCAGTCAATAAAAATCTTCATAGCCACACCCTAAAACATGCTAAAAATGTGCTAGCAACATGCTAACACATGTTGGCATCACCTAGCGAAGTGCTCAAACATGCTAAAAACGTGCTAGCAACATGCTAACACATGTTGGCATCACCAAGCGAAGTGCTAAAACATGCTAAAAACGTGCTAAAAACATGCTAACACATGATAGTATTGCCTAGCGAAGTGTTAAAAAATGCTAAAAACGTGCTAGCATCATGCTAACACATGCTGGCATTGCCTAGCAAAGTGTTAAAACATGTTAAAACGTGCTAGCATTATGCTAATGCATGTTAGCATTGCTTAGGGGATTGCTAAAACATGTTAAAAACGTGCTAGCATCATGCTAAGACATGTTAGCATCGCCTAGCAAAGTGCTAAAACATGCTAAAAACGTGCTAGTATCATGCTAACACATGCTGGCATTGCCTAGCAAAATGTTAAAACATGTTAAAACGTGCTAGCATTATGCTAATGCATGTTAGCATTGCTTAGGGGATTGCTAAAACTTGTTAAAAACATGCTAGCATCATGCTAACACATGTTAGCATCGCCTAGTGAAGTGCTAAAACATGCTAAAAACGTGCTAGTATTATGCTAATGCATGTTAGCATTGGTTAGGGGATTGCTACAACATGTTAAAAATGTGCTAGCATCATGCTAACACATGTTAGCATCGCCTAGCGAAGTGCTAAATCAGGTAAAAACGTGTTAGTATCATGCTAACACATGCTAGCTTCACGTAGCGAAGTGCTAAAACATGGTAAAACGTGCTAGCATTATGCTAATGCATGTTAGCATTTATTAGGGGATTGTTAAAACGTGCTAGCATCATGCAAACACATGTTAGCATCGCCTAGCGAAGTGCTAAAACAGGCTAAAAACGTGCTAATATCATGCTAACAAATGCTAGCTTCACCTAGCAAAGTGCTAAAACATGTTAAAACGTGCTAGCATTATGCTAATGCATGTTAGCATTGCTTAGGGGATTGCTAAAACTTGTTAAAAACGTGCTAGCATCATGCTAACACATGTTAGCAACATTCTATGACCTTTATTTTAGTGCTTAGAAACAAGTTAGAAAATGCTATTTGACGAGTTTTGCCACGGCAAGCACCACTCACATTTTCTTCAGGAAATGTACATTCTAGTTATTATTATTATTAGTGGTGCTTGCAAAGCAACACTATTGTAATCTCACATACTTATTTTTCTTCTTCTTCTTCTTCTTCTTCCGTACAAAACTTCGGCACCTAACTCGTCCCGCACCTTTTGGCGTAGACCCATGAATGAGGTGTCAAATCGTGCGGCTCATTGAGGAGAGGTGTGCTATGACTTTTATAAGCGATCGGGGGTACGGTGTTTGCCCCAGGGGCAAAAAATTGGGCAAAAAAATCCCATTGACTTAACATTGAGCCAAACTTTGACGAGTTATAGCTCAGAGCGAGGATTTCACAGAGACATGTGATTTACCACATTTGAAGAGGCTGACAGGCTCTCTGAGAACATACCTCACAATGGGGTAAAAGTTTTACCCCTGGGGGGCAGTAGCTGCCCAAAGTTGCCCCAATGTAAGTCAATGGAATTTTTGAAAAATTTTTTGGTCGCAGACCCACAAATAAGGCGTCAAATCGTGCGGATTATTTGGGAATGGTGTGCTTTGACTTCTATAAGTGATCGGGGGTACGGTATTTGCCCCAGGGGCAAAAAATTGTGCAAAACATCCCATTGACTTAACATTGAGCCAAATTTGACAAGTCATAGCTCAGAGCATGGATTTCACAGACACGTGTGATTTGCCACATTTGAAGAGGCTGACAGGCTCTGTGAGAACATACCTCACAATGGGGTAAAAGTTGCACCCCTTGGGGGCAGGAGCTGCCCAAATTTGCCCCAATGTTAAGTCTATGGTACATTTTGTATTGAACATAACTCTGGATCACAGTGTCTTAGAGACAAAGGGGCGGGCTCATTTTACTCAGACGACCAATCAGTCTCTCAGGATCATTGTGAAGCTATCAAGCCACGCCCTAGCAACCATTTACAGCACCTTAGCAACAAGTCCCATAGACTTCCATTGAAAGAGATCAAAGGGATTTCTCCAGACTGAATTATCATAGAAACACGAGGGTGGTCTCGTTTGACTTGGGGCAGTAAAACAGCCAATCATGAATCCCCTCAACACTTCCTAGCCCCTCCCTAGCAACCATTTTCAAGCACCTTAGCAACCAAAATACAAAGAGAGATATCTTCCATTCTTAATGTCACAGAGGCATGGGAGTTGGTTTATATCATTCATACTGACAAGCAGCCTTTGGAGATTCATCATTGGCAGCTGCCAAGCCACTCCCTAGCAACAATTTAGAGCACCCTAGCAACCACATTTATTGATTTCAATTACAGTAAGATATCTTCAGATCAGAATGTCCTAGAGACATGATAGTTGCTTTGTTTTAATTGGGTGAGTAATCAGTCTTCAGCTTTCATCATGTGAACTACTTAGCCACGCCCTAGCAACCATTTAACGCACCCTAGCAACAAAGAACCATTGACATCCATTCAAAATCACTAAGATGTGTATCTTAGGATCAGAATGACGTAGAGACTTCCGGGTTGAATTATTTCACTCAGGATGGCAAGGAGCATTGTTGGCTGTCACCTTGGTAACTGCCTAGCAACCAGATGGGGTTACCCTAGCAACCAAGAAACAAATCACATATCTCTGCACAAGAAAATCACAGAGACTTCCGGGTTGACTTATTTCACTCAGGATGGAATGTAGACTTGATAAATATCACCCTGGTAACTGCCTAGCAACCAGATGGGGTTATCCTAGCAACCAAGTAACAAATCACATATCTATGTACTAGAAAATCACAGAGACTTCCGGGTTGACTTATTTCACTCAGGATGGCAAGGAGCATTATTGGCTGTCACCTTGGTAACTGCCTAGCAACCAGATGGGGTTACCCTAGCAACCAAGAAACAAAATCACATATCTCTGCACAAGAAAATCACAGAGACTTCCGGGTTGACTTATTTCACTCAGGATGATAAGGTGCATTGTTGCCTGTCACCTTGGTAACTGCCTAGCAACCAGATGGGTTTCCCTAGCAACCATGGAACAACACCAATATCTCTGCACCAGAACATCCTACTGTCATGGGGGTGGCCTCTTTCAACTTTGGGCAGTAGGTGGGACATTGTGGTAAGAAATTTTGCCACGGCAAGCACCACTCACATTTTCTTCAGGAAATGTACATTCTAGTTATAATTATTATTATTCCACACATAGTTTGGCGCGCTACTCCTCCCGCAGCTTTTGTCACAGACCCCTGAGTGGAGCATCAAATCGTGCGGCTCATTGAGGAGAGGTGTGCTATATCTTTTCTAAGCGATCGGGGGTACGTTGTTTGCCCCAGGGGCAAAAAATTGGGCAAAAAATCCCATTGTCTTAACATTGAGCCGAACTTTGACGAGTTATAGCTCAGAGCGAGGATTTCACAGAGACGTGTGATTTACCACATTTGAAGAGGCTGACAGGCTCTCTGAGAACATACCTCACAATGGGGTAAAAGTTTTACCCCTGGGGGGCAGGAGCTGCCCAAAGTTGCCCCAATGTAAGTCAATGGAATTTTTTGAAAAATGTTTTGCTCGCAGACCCACAAATGAGGCGTCAAATCGTGCGGATTATTTGGGAATGGTGTGCTATGACTTCTATAAGTGATTGGGGGTACGGTATTTGCCCCAGGGGCAAAAAATTGTGCAAAAAATCCCATTGACTTAACATTGCGCCAAACTTTGACAAGTCATAGCTCAGAGCAAGGATTTCACAGACACGTGTGATTTACCACATTTGAAGAGGCTGACAGGCTCTGTGAGAACATACCTCACAATGGGGTAAAAGTTGCACCCCTTGGGGGCAGGAGCTGCCCAAATTTGCCCCAATGTTAAGTCTATGGTAGATTTTGTATTGAACATAACTCTGGATCACAGTGTCTTAGAGACAAGGGGGCGGGCTCATTTTACTCAGACGACCAATCAGTCTCTCAGGATCATTGTGAAGCTATCAAGCCACGCCCTAGCAACCATTTCCAGTACCTTAGCAACAAGTCCCATAGACTTCCATTGAAAGAGATCAAAGGGATTTCTCTGGACTGAATTATCATAGAAACACAAGGGTGGTCTCGTTTGACTTGGGCCAGTAAAACAGCCAATCATGAATCCCCTCAACACTTCCTAGCCCCTCCCTAGCAACCATTTTCGAGCACCTTAGCAACCAAAATCCAAAGAGAGATATCTTCCATTCTGAATGACACAGAGGCATGGGAGTTGGTTTATATCATTCATACTGACAAGCAGCCTTTGGAGATTCATCATTGGCAGCTGCCAAGCCACTCCCTAGCAACAATTTAGAGCACCCTAGCAACCACATTTATTGATTTCAATTACAGTAAGATATCTTCAGATCAGAATGTCCTAGAGACATGATAGTTGCTTTGTTTTAACTGGGTGAGTAATCAGTCTTCAGCTTTCATCATGTGAACTACTTAGCCACGCCCTAGCAACCATTTAAAGCACCCTAGCAACAAAGAACCATTGACATCCATTCAAAATCACTAAGATGTGTATCTTAGGATCAGAATGACAGAGACTTCCGGGTTGACTTATTTCACTCAGGATGGCAAGGAGCATTGTTCCCTGTCACCTTGATAACTGCCTAGCAACCAGATGGGGTTACCCTAGCAACCAAGAAACAAATCAGATATCTCTGCACAAGAAAATCAGAGACTTCCGGGTTGACTTATTTCACTCTGGATGGCAAGGAGCATTGTTTGCTGTCACCTTGGTAACTGCCTAGCAACCAGATGGGGTTACCCTAGCAACCAAGAAACAAATCACATATCTCTGTACTAGAAAATCACAGAGACTTCCGGGTTGACTTATTTCACTCAGGATGGCAAGGAGCATTGTTGGCTGTCACTTTGGTAACTGCCTAGCAACCAGATGGGGTTACCCTAGCAACCAAGAAACAAATCACATATCTCTGCACAAGAAAATCACAGAGACTTCCGGGTTGACTTATTTCACTTAGGATGGCAAGGAGCATTGTTGGCTGTCACCTTGGTAACTGCCTACCAACCAGATGGAGTTACCCTAGCAACCAAGAAACAAATCACATATCTCTGCACAAGAAAATCACAGAGACTTCCGGGTTGACTTATTTCACTCAGGATGGCAAGGAGCATTGTTGGCTGTCACCTTTGTAACTGCCTAGCAACCAAATGGGGTTACCCTAGCAACCAAGTAACAAATCACTTATCTCTGCACAAGAAAATCACAGAGACTTCCGGGTTGACTTATTTCACTCAGGATGGCAAGGAGCATTGTTGGCTGTCACCTTGGTAACTGCCTACCAACCAAATGGAGTTTCCCTAGCAACCAAGAAACAAATCACATATCTCTGCACAAGAAAATCACAGAGACTTCCGGGTTGACTTATTTCACTCAGGATGGCAAGGAGCATTGTTGGCTGTCACCTTTGTAACTGCCTAGCAACCAAATGGGGTTACCCTAGCAACCAAGTAACAAATCACTTATCTCTACACAAGAAAATCACAGAGACTTCCAGGTTGACTTATTTCACTCAGGATGGCAAGGAGCATTGTTGGCTGTCACCTTTGTAACTGCCTAGCAACCAGATGGGGTTACCCTAGCAACCAAGTAAAAAATCACATATCTCTGAACCAGAAAATTTTAGAGATTCCGGGTTGACTTATTTCATTCAGGATGGAAAGGAGCATTGTTGGCTTGCTCCTTGTTAACTGCCTAGCAACCAGATAGGGTTACCCTAGCAACCAAGTAACAAATCACATATCTCTGTACTAGAAAATTGTACAGACTTCCGGGTTGACTTAATTTACTCAGCAACCAATGCTACTTGCCATCCTGTCACCTTAGTAACTGCATATCAACCAGATGGGTTTCCCTAGCAACCATGGAACAACACCAATATCTCTGCACCAGAACATCCTACTGTCATGGGGGTGGCCTCTTTCAACTTTGGGCAGTAGGTGGGACATTGTGGTAAGAAATTTTGCCACGGCAAGCACCACTCACATTTTCTTCAGGAAATGTACATTCTAGTTATTATTATTATTCTTCTGAGACTAAATTTCTAAATGTAACTCCTCCTAGAGCTTTTAAGCTACATGCACCAAACTCGGCACAGACCTTCAGACTAATCCCGAATAGTGTGCTATATCTTTTCTAACAGATCGGACTTACGGTTTTCCTAAAAATGACGATCAAAACTCGGAAAAACTCCCATTGATTAACATTGCGGAATGTTCAGAAATTTAAATCCCAACTGACGTTTTCACACACACAGACGAAAAAGGGCCTGTCAGCCCTGCGTCTCTCCCTCTCTCTCTCCCTCAGAGGATTTCTTTTATCAAGCAGCCAATAAGTAATGACCTAAAATCTTCATAGCCACAGTATAGTAGCTTCCAGGTTGACTTGATTCACTCAGTATGGAAAGGAGGCTTGATAAGTATCACCCTGGTAACTGCATAGCAACCAGACAGGGTTACCCTAGCAACCAAATAACAAATCACATATTTCTGCACCAGAAAATCATACAGACATCCTGTTTCACTTATTTCACTCAGGATGGAAAGTAGCCTTGATATGTATCACTCTGGTAACTGCCTAGCAACCAGATGGGGTTACCCTAGCAACCAAGTAACAAATCACATATCTCTGCACCAGAAAATCATACAGACTTCCTGTTTCACTTATTTCACTCAGGATGGAAAGTAGCCTTGATATGTATCACTCTGGTAACTGCCTAGCAACCAGATGGGGTTACCCTAGCAACCAAGTAACAAATCACATATCTCTGCAACAGAAAATCAAAGAGACTTCCGGGTTGACTTATTTCACTCAGGATGGAAAGCAGCCTTGATATGGATCACTCTGGTAACTGCCTAGCAACCAGATGTGATTACCCTAGCAACCAAGTAACAAATCACATATCTCTGCAACAGAAAATCATAGAGACTTCCGGGTTGACTTAATTCACTCAGGATGGAAAGTAGCCTTGATATGTATCACCCTGGTAACTGCATAGCAACCAGACAGGGTTACCCTAGCAACCAAATAACAAATCACATATTTCTGCACCAGAAAATCATACAGACATCCTGTTTCACTTATTTCACTCAGGATGGAAAGTAGCCTTGATATGTATCACTCTGGTAACTGCCTAGCAACCAGATGGGGTTACCCTAGCAACCAAGTAACAAATCACATATCTCTGCACCAGAAAATCATACAGACTTCCTGTTTCACTTATTTCACTCAGGATGGAAAGTAGCCTTGATATGTATCACTCTGGTAACTGCCTAGCAACCAGATGGGGTTACCCTAGCAACCAAGTAACAAATCACATATCTCTGCAACAGAAAATCAAAGAGACTTCCGGGTTGACTTATTTCACTCAGGATGGAAAGCAGCCTTGATATGTATCACTCTGGTAACTGCCTAGCAACCAGATGTGATTACCCTAGCAACCAAGTAACAAATCACATATCTCTGCAACAGAAAATCATAGAGACTTCCGGGTTGACTTAATTCACTCAGGATGGAAAGTAGCCTTGATATGTATCACTCTGGTAACTGCCTAGCAACCAGACGGGGTTACCCTAGCAACCTAGCAACCAAGTAACAAATCACATATATCTGCACCAGTATATCGTAGAGACTACCTGTTTCACTTATTTCACTCAGGATGGAAAGTAGCCTTGATATGTATCACTCTGGTAACTGCATAGCAACCAGACAGGGTTACCTTAGCAACCAAGTAACAAATCACATATCTTTGAACCAGAACATCGTAGAGACTTAGGGGTTGACATATTTCACACAGGATTGCAAGGAGCCTTATGAGTATCACTTTGGTAACTGCCTAGCAACCAGATGGGGTTACCCTAGCAACCAAGTAACAAATCACATATCTTTGAACCAGAACATCGTAGAGACTTAGGGGTTGACATATTTCACACAGGATTGCAAGGAGCCTTATGAGTATCACCTTAGTAACTGCCTAGCAACCAACTAACAAATCACATATCTCTGCACCAGAAAATCGTAGAGACTTCCGGGTTGACATAATTCACTCAGGAAGGAAAGGAGGCTTGATAAGTATCACTCTGGTAACTGCCTAGCAACGACAAGGGCTTACCCTAGCAACCAAGTAACAAATCACATAACTCTGCACCAGAAAATCGTAGAGACTTCCTGTTTCACTTATTTTACTCAAGATGGAAAGTAGCCTTGATATATATCACTCTGGTAACTGCCTATCAACCAGATATGGTTACCCTAGCAACCAAGTAACAAATCACATATCTATGCAACAGAAAATCATAGAGACTTCCGGGTTGACTTTATTCACTCAGAATGAAAAGGAGGCTTGATAAGGATCACCCTGGAAACTGCCTAGCAACCAGATTGGGTTACCCTAGCAACCAAGTAAAAAATGATATATCTATCTGTCTATCTGTCTATCTATCTATCTATCTTTCTGATGGTCAATATCTATCTATCTATCTATCTATCTGAGGGTCAATATCTATCTATCTATCTATCTAACTATCTGCGGGTCAATAACTATCTATCTATCTATCTGTGGGTCATACTCTATCTATCTATATCTCAGGGTCAATGACTATCTGTCTATCTATATATCTGACGGTCAATATCTATCTATCTATCTAAGGGTCAATGACTATCTATCTATCTATCTATCTATCTATCTATCTGTGGTTCATACTCTATCTATCTATATCTCAGGGTCAATGACTATCTATCTATCTATATATCTGACGTCAATATCTATCTATCTATCTAAGGGTCAATGACTATCAATCTATCTTTCTATCTTTCTATCTTTCTATCTATCTATCTGAGGGTCAATATCTATCTATCTATCTGAGGATCAATATCTATCTATCTATCTATCTAATGGTCAATATCTATCTATCTATCTATCTATCTATCTGATGGTCAATAACTATCTATCTATCTATCTATCTGATGGTCAATAACTATCTATCTATCTATCTGAGGGTCAATATCTATCTATCTATCTATCTATCTATCTAATCTATTTGATAGACTGAATGGTTTTATAATCTCTAAACTTTGAACTTTGAAAACTACTACTTATAATTACATCAAACTAGAAACCGTAAATCTTCAAACTTTTACAACTACTTCAAACTTTATGCTAGGCTTTCTCAAGCCAACCTAAAGTTTGTACTCAAACTTTTTAATCTAGTTAGTGGTGCTTGCCATAGGCAAAGCATCACTATTGTTCTCTTGCATACTTATTAGTGGTGCTTGCAAAGCAACACTATTGTAATCTCACATACTTATTTTTCTTCTTCTTCTTCTTCTTCTTCTTCCGTACAAAACTTCGGCACCTAACTCGTCCCGCACCTTTTGGTGTAGACCCATGAATGAGGTGTCAAATCGAGCGGCTCATTGAGGAGAGGTGTGCTATGACTTTTATAAGCGATCGGGGGTACGGTGTTTGCCCCAGGGGCAAAAAACTGGGCAAAAAATCCCATTGACTTAACATTGAGCCGAACTTTGACGAGTCATAGCTCAGAGCGAGGATTTCACAGAGACGTGTGATTTACCACATTTGAAGAGGCTGACAGGCTCTGTGAGAACATACCTCACAATGGGGTAAAACTTTTACCCCTGGGGGGCAGGAGCTGCCCAAAGTTGCCCCAATGTAAGTCAATGGAATTTTTTGCAAAATTTTTTGGTCACAGACCCACGAATGAGGCGTCAAATCGTGCGGATTATTTGGGAATGGTGTGCTATGACTTTCATAAGCGATCGGGGGTATGGTATTTGCCCCAGGGGCAAAAAATTGGGCAAAAAATCCCATTGACTTAACATTGCGCCGAACTTTGACAAGTCATAGCTCAGAGCGAGGATATCACACAGATGTGTGATTTACCACATTTGAAGAGGCTGTCAGGCTCTGTGAGAACATACCTCACAATGGGGTAAAAGTTGCACCCCTTGGGGGCAGGAGCTGCCCAAATTTGCCCCAATGTTAAGTCTATGGTAAATTGTGTATTGAACATAACTCTGGATCACAGTGTCTTAGAGACAAGGGGGCGGGCTCATTTTACTCAGACGACCAATCAGTCTCTCCGGATCATTGTGAAGCTATCATGCCACGCCCTAGCAACCATTTACAGTACCTTAGCAACAAGTCCCATAGACTTCCATTGAAAGAGATCAAAGGGATTTCTCCGGACTGAATTATCATAGAAACACGAGGGTGGTCTCACTTGACTTGGGGCAGTAAAACAGCCAATCATGAATCCCCTCAACACTTCCTAGCCCCTCCCTAGCAACCATTTTCGAGCACCTTAGCAACCAAAATCCAAAGAGAGATATCTTCCATTCTGAATGTCACAGAAGCATGGGAGTTGGTTTATATCATTCATACTGACAAGCAGCCTTTGGTGATTCATCATTGGCAGCTGCCAAGCCACTCCCTAGCAACAATTTAGAGCACCCTAGCAACCACATTTATTGATTTCAATTACAGTAAGATATCTTCAGATCAGAATGTCCTAGAGACATGATAGTTGCTTTGTTTTCATTGGGTGAGTAACCAGTCTTCAGCTTTCATCATATGAACTACTTAGCCATGCCCTAGCAACCATTTAAAACACCCTAGCAACAAAACACCATTGACATCCATTCAAAATCACTAAGATGTGTATCTTAGGATCAGAATGTCGTAGAGACTTCCGGGTTGACTTATTTCACTCAGGATGGAAAGTAGACTTGATAAATATCACCCTGGTAACTGCCTAGCAACCAAATGGGATTACCCTAGCAACCAAGAAACAAATCACATATCTCTGCACAAGAAAATCACAGAGACTTCCGGGTTGACTTATTTCACTCAGGATGGCAAGGAGCATTGTTGGCTGTCACCTTGGTAACTGCCTAGCAACCAGATGGGGTTACCCTAGCAACCAAGAAACAAATCACATATCTCTGCACAAGAAAATCACAGAGAATTCCGGGTTGACTTGTTTCACTCAGGATGGAATGTAGACTTGATAAATATCACCCTGGTAGCTGCCTAGCAACCAGATGGGGTTATCCTAGCAACCAAGTAACAAATCACATATCTATGTACTAGAAAATCACAGAGACTTCCGGGTTCACTTATTTCACTCAGGATGGCAAGGAGCATTATTGGTTGTCACCTTGGTAACTGCCTAGCAACCAGATGGGGTTACCCTAGCAACCAAGAAACAAATCACATATCTCTGCACAAGAAAATCACAGAGACTTCCGGGTTGACTTATTTCACTCAGGATGATAAGGTGCATTGTTGCCTGTCACCTTGGTAACTGCCTAGCAACCAGATGGAGTTACCCTAGCAACCAAGAAACAAATCACATATCTATGCACAAGAAAATCACAGAGACTTCCGGGTTGACTTATTTCACTCAGGATGGCAAGGAGCATTGTTGGCTGTCACCTTGGTAACTGCCTAGCAACCAGATGGGGTTACCCTAGCAACCAAGAAACAAATCACATATCTCTGCACAAGAAAATCACAGAGACTTCCGGGTTGACTTATTTCACTCAGGATGGAATGTAGACTTGATAAATATCACCCTGGTAACTGCCTAGCAACCAGATGGGGTTATCCTAGCAACCAAGTAACAAATCACGTATCTATGTACTAGAAAATCACAGAGACTTCCGGGTTGACTTATTTCACTCAGGATGGCAAGGAGTATTGTTGGCTGTCACCTTGGTAACTGCCTAGCAACCAGATGGGGTTACCCTAGCAACCAAGAAACAAATCACATATCTCTGCACAAGAAAATCACAGAGACTTCCGGGTTGACTTATTTCACTCAGGATGGCAAGGAGCATTATTGCCTGTCACCTTGGTAACTGCCTAGCAACCAGATGGGGTTACCCTAGCAACCAAGAAACAAATCGCATATCTATGCACAAGAAAATCACAGAGACTTCCGGGTTGACTTATTTCACTCAGGATGGCAAGGAGCATTGTTGGCTGTCACCTTGGTAACTGCCTAGCAACCAGATGGGGTTACCCTAGCAACCAAGAAACAAATCACATATCTCTGCACAAGAAAATCACAGAGACTTCCGGGTTGACTTATTTCACTCAGGATGGCAAGGTGCATTGTTGCCTGTCACCTTGGTAACTGCCTAGCAACCAGATGGGGTTACCCTAGCAACCATGGAACAACACCAATATCTCTGCACCAGAACATACTACTGTCATGGGGGTAGCGTCTTTCAACTTTGGGCAGTAGGTGGGATATTGTGGTAAGAAATTTTGCCACGGCAAGCACCACTCACATTTTCTTCAGGAAATGTACATTCTAGTTATTATTATAATTATTATTATTTTTCCACACAAAGTTTGGCGCGCTACTCCTCCTGCAGCTTTTGTCACAGACCCCTGAGTGAGGCATCAAATCGTGCGGCTCATTGAGGAGAGGTGTGCTATATCTTTTCTAAGCGATCGGGTGTACGATGTTCGAACAGCGGACGAAAAAGCGGCCAAAAAAATCCCATTGACTTTACATTGCGGAATGTTCAGAAATTTAAATCCCAACTGACTTTTTCACACACACAGACAAAAAAGGGCCTGTCAGCCCTGCGTCTCTCCCTCTCTCTCTCTCTCCCTCAGAGGATTTCTTTTATCAAGCAGTCAATAAAAATCTTCATAGCCACACCCTAAAACATGCTAAAAATGTGCTAGCAACATGCTAACACATGTTGGCATCACCTAGCGAAGTGCTCAAACATGCTAAAAACGTGCTAGCAACATGCTAACACATGTTGGCATCACCAAGCGAAGTGCTAAAACATGCTAAAAACGTGCTAAAAACATGCTAACACATGATAGTATTGCCTAGCGAAGTGTTAAAAAATGCTAAAAACGTGCTAGCATCATGCTAACACATGCTGGCATTGCCTAGCAAAGTGTTAAAACATGTTAAAACGTGCTAGCATTATGCTAATGCATGTTAGCATTGCTTAGGGGATTGCTAAAACATGTTAAAAACGTGCTAGCATCATGCTAACACATGTTAGCATCGCCTAGCAAAGTGCTAAAACATGCTAAAAACGTGCTAGTATCATGCTAACACATGCTGGCATTGCCTAGCAAAATGTTAAAACGTGCTAGCATTATGCTAATGCATGTTAGCATTGCTTAGGGGATTGCTAAAACTTGTTAAAAACATGCTAGCATCATGCTAACACATGTTAGCATCGCCTAGTGAAGTGCTAAAACATGCTAAAAACGTGCTAGTATTATGCTAATGCATGTTAGCATTGGTTAGGGGATTGTTAAAACATGTTAAAACGTGCTAGCATCATGCTAACACATGTTAGCATCGCCTAGCGAAGTGCTAAAACAGGCTAAAAACGTGCTAGTATCATGCTAACAAATGCTAGCTTCACCTAGCAAAGTGCTAAAACATGTTAAAACGTGCTAGCATTATGCTAATGCATGTTAGCATTGCTTAGGGGATTGCTAAAACTTGTTAAAAACGTGCTAGCATCATGCTAACACATGTTAGCATTGCCAAACGAAGTGCTAAAACATGCTAAAAATGTGCTAGTATCATGCTAACACATGCTAGCTTCACCTAGCGAAGTGCTAAAACATTCTAAAAACGTGCTACCATCATGAAAAACACGTGTTAGCAACATTCTATGACCTTTATTTTAGTGCTTAGAAACAAGTTAGAAAATGCTATTTGACGAGTTTTGCCACGGCAAGCACCACTCACATTTTCTTCAGGAAATGTACATTCTAGTTATTATTATTATTCTGAGACTAAATTTCTAAATGTAACTCCTCCTAGAGCTTTTAAGCTACATGCACCAAACTCGGCACAGACCTTCAGACTAATCCCGAATAGTGTGCTATATCTTTTCTAACTGATCGGACTTACGGTTTTCCTAAAAATGACGATCAAAACTCGGAAAAACTCCCATTGATTAACATTGCGGAATGTTCAGAAATTTAAATCCCAACTGACGTTTTCACACACACAGACAAAAAAGGGCCTGTCAGCCCTGCGTCTCTCCCTCTCTCTCTCCCTCAGAGGATTTCTTTTATCAAGCAGCCAATAAGTAATGACCTAAAATCTTCATAGCCACAGTATAGTAGCTTCCAGGTTGACTTGATTCACTCAGTATGGAAAGGAGGCTTGATAAGTATCACCCTGGTAACTGCCTAGCAACCAGATGGGGTTACCCTAGCAACCAAATAACAAATCACATATCTCTGCACCAGAAAATCATAGAGACTTCCTGTTTCACTTATTTCACTCAGGATGGAAAGTAGCCTTGATATGTATCACTCTGGTAACTGCCTAGCAACCAGATGTGATTACCCTAGCAACCAAGTAACAAATCACATATATCTGCACCAGAAAATCATAGAGACTTCCGGGTTGACTTGATTCACTCAGGATGGAAAGTAGCCTTGATATGTATCACTCTGGTAACTGCCTAGCAACCAGACGGGGTTACCCTAGCAACCAAGTAACAAATCACATATCTCTGCAACAGAAAATCAGAGAGACTTCTGGGTTGACTTATATCACTCAGGATGGAAAGTAGCCTTGATATGTATCACTCTGGTAACTGCCTAGCAACCAGATGTGATTACCCTAGCAACCAAGTAACAAATCACATATCTCTGCAACAGAAAATCATAGAGACTTCCGGGTTGACTTGATTCACTCAGGATGGAAAGGAGGCTTAATAAGTATCACCCTGGTAACTGCATAGCAACCAGATGGGGTTACCCTAGCAACCAAGTAACAAATAATATATCTCTTCACCAGAAAATCGTAGAGACTTCCTGTTTGACTTATTTCACTCAGGATAGCAAGGAGTCTTGAAAAGTATCACTCTGGTAACTGCCTAGCAACGACAAGGGCTTACCCTAGCAACCAAGTAACAAATCACATAACTCTGCAACAGAAAATCAGAGAGACTTCCGGGTTGACTTATTTCACTCAGGATGGAAAGTAGCCTTGATATGTATCACTCTGGTAACTGCCTAGCAACCAGATGTGATTACCCTAGCA
>JAVLUX010000021.1:41737440-41744940 GCA_032164185.1 Moxostoma hubbsi
TCAAACTAAACCTTCAATCTTCAGGCTTTTACAACTACTTCAAACTTTATGCTAGGCTTTCTCAAGCCAACCTAAAGTTTGTACTCAAACTTTTTAATCTAGTTAGGTTGGCTTGAGAAAGCCAACTTACTGAAATCCTATTTAAACTTATTATTATTATTATTAGGTTGGCTTGAGAAAGCCAACTTACTGAAATCCTATTTAAACTTATTATTATTATTATTATTATTATTATTATTATTCTGAGACTAAATTTCTAAATGTAACTCCTCCTAGAGCTTTTAAGCTACATGCACCAAACTCGGCACAGACCTTCAGACTAATCCCGAATAGTGTGCTATATCTTTTCTAACTGATCGGACTTACGGTTTTCCTAAAAATGACGATCAAAACTCGGAAAAACTCCCATTGATTAACATTGCGGAATGTTCAGAAATTTAAATCCCAACTGACGTTTTCACACACACAGACAAAAAAGGGCCTGTCAGCCCTGCGTCTCTCCCTCTCTCTCTCCCTCAGAGGATTTCTTTTATCAAGCAGCCAATAAGTAATGACCTAAAATCTTCATAGCCACAGTATAGTAGCTTCCAGGTTGACTTGATTCACTCAGTATGGAAAGGAGGCTTGATATGTATCACTCTGGTAACTGCCTAGCAACCAGATGTGATTACCCTAGCAACCAAGTAACAAATCACATATCTCTGCAACAGAAAATCAGAGAGACTTCCGGGTTGACTTATTTCACTCAGGATGGAAAGTAGCCTTGATATGTATCACTCTGGTAACTGCCTAGCAACCAGATGTGATTACCCTAGCAACCAAGTAACAAATCACATATCTCTGCACCAGAAATTCATAGAGACTTCCAGGTTGACTTGATTCACTCAGGATGGAAAGTAGCCTTGATATGTATCACTCTGGTAACTGCCTAGCAACCAGACGGGGTTACCCAAGCAACCAAGTAACAAATCACATATCTCTGCAACAGAAAATCAGAGAGACTTCCGGGTTGACTTATTTCACTCAGGATGGAAAGTAGCCTTGATATATGTATCACTCTGGTAACTGCCTAGCAACCAGATGGGGTTACCCTAGCAACCAAGTAACAAATCACATATCTTTGAACCAGAACATCGTAGAGACTTAGGGGTTGACATATTTCACTCAGGATTGCAAGGAGCCTTATGAGTATCACTTTGGTAACTGCCTAGCAACCAGATGGGGTTACCCTAGCAACCAAGTAACAAATCACATATCTCTGCACCAGAAAATCGTAGAGACATCCTGTTTCACTTATTTCACTCAGGATGGAAAGTAGGCTTGATATGTATCACTCTGGTAACTGCCTAGCAACCAGATGTGGTTACCCTAGCAACCAAGTAACAAATCACATATCTCTGCACCAGAAAATCGTAGAGACTTCCTGTTTCACATATTTCACTCAGGATTGCAAGGAGCCTTGATATGTATCACCCTGGTAAATGCATAGCAACCAGACAGGGTTACCCTAGCAACCAAGTAACAAATAATATATCTCTGCACCAGAAAATCGTAGAGACTTCCTGTTTCACTTATTTTACTCAAGATGGAAAGTAGCCTTGATATATATCACTCTGGTAACTGCCTAGCAACCAGATGCGGTTACCCTAGCAACCAAGTAACAAATCACATATCTTTGAACCATAAAATCGTAGAGACTTAGGGGTTGACATATTTCACACAGGATTGCAAGGAGCCTTATGAGTATCACTTTGGTAACTGCCTAGCAACCAGATGGGGTTACCCTAGCAACCAAGTAACAAATCACATATCTCTGCACCAGAACAACATAAAGAATTCTGGTTTTGTTCATGGGACTCAGGGTAGCAAGGATCTATCTATCCGTCTATCTATCTATCTATCTGAGGGTCATTCTCTATCTATTTATCTATCTATCTATCTATCTATCTATCTATCTATCTATCTATCTGAGGGTCATTCTCTATCTATCGATCTATCTATCTATCTGAGGGTCAATATCTATCTATCTATCTATCTATCTATCTATCTATCTGAGGGTAATTCTTTATCTATCTATGTCTATCTATCTATCTATCTATCTATCCAAGGGTAATTCTCTATCTATCTATCTGTCTGTCTATCTATCTATCTATCTGTCTGTCTGTCTGTCTGTCTGTCTGTCTGTCTGTCTATCTATCTATCTATCTGAGGGTCTTTCTCTATCTATCTATCTATCTATCTGAGGGTCATTCTCTATCTGTCTGTCTGTCTGTCTGTCTATCTATCTATCTATCTATCTGAGGGTCACTCTATCTATCTATCTATCTATCTATCTATCTGAGGGTCATTCTCTGTCTATCTATCTATCTGAGGGTCATTCTCTATCTATCTCTCTATCTCTCTCTCTATCTATCTGAGGGTCATTCTCTGTCTATCTATCTATCTATCTATCTATCTATCTGAGGGTCATTCTCTGTCTATCTATCTATCTATCTGAGGGTCATTCTCTATCTATCTATCTATCTGAGGGTCATTCTCTATCTATCTATCTATCTGAGGGTCATTCTCTATCTATCTATCCATCTATCTATCTCTCTATCTATCCATCCATCTATCTATCTATCTATCTGAGGGTCATTATCTATCTATCTATCTATCTATCTATCTATCTATCTATCTATCTGAGGGTCATTCTCTATCTATCTATCTATCTATCTATCTATCTGAGGGTCATTCTCTATCTATCTATCTATCTATCTGAGGGTCATTCTCTATCTATCTATCTATCTATCTATCTATCTATCTATCATATTTGATAGACTGAATGGTCTTATAATCTTTGAACTTTGAGAACTACTAAAATTAATAACTACATCAAACTAAACCTTCAATCTTCAAGCTTTTACAACTACTTCAAACTTTATGCTAGGCTTTCTCAAGCCAACCTAAAGTTTGTACTCAAACTTTTTAATCTAGTTAGGTTGGCTTGAGAAAGCCAACTTACTGAAATCCTATTTAAACTTATTATTATTATTCTTCTGAGACTAAATTTCTAAATGTAACTCCTCCTAGAGCTTTTAAGCTACATGCACCAAACTCGGCACAGACCTTCAGACTAATCCCGAATAGTGTGCTATATCTTTTCTAACTGATCGGACTTACGGTTTTCCTAAAAATGACGATCAAAACTCGGAAAAACTCCCATTGATTAACATTGCGGAATGTTCAAAAATTTAAATCCCAACTGACGTTTTCACACACACAGACGAAAAAGGGCCTGTCAGCCCTGCGTCTCTCCTTCTCTCTCTCCCTCAGAGGATTTCTTTTATCAAGCAGCCAATAAGTAATGACCTAAAATCTTCATAGCCACAGTATAGTAGCTTCCAGGTTGACTTGATTCACTCAGTATGGAAAGGAGGCTTGATAAGTATCACCCTGGTAACTGCATAGCAACCAGACAGGGTTACCCTAGCAACCAAATAACAAATCACATATTTCTGCACCAGAAAATCATACAGACTTCCTGTTTCACTTATTTCACTCAGGATGGAAAGTAGCCTTGATATGTATCACTCTGGTAACTGCCTAGCAACCAGATGGGGTTACCCTAGCAACCAAGTAACAAACCACATATTTCTGCACCAGAAAATCGTAGTGACTTCCTGTTTCACTTATTTCACTCAAGATGGAAAGTAGCCTTGATATGTATCACTCTGGTAACTGCCTAGCAACCAGATGTGATTACCCTAGCAACCAAGTAACAAATCACATATCTCTGCAACAGAAAATCAGAGAGACTTCCGGGTTGACTTATTTCACTCAGGATGGAAAGTAGCCTTGATATGTATCACTCTGGTAACTGCCTAGCAACCAGATGTGATTACCCTAGCAACCAAGTAACAAATCACATATCTCTGCAACAGAAAATCAAAGAGACTTCCGGGTTGACTTATTTCACTCAGGATGGAAAGTAGCCTTGATATGTATCACTCTGGTAACTGCCTAGCAACCAGACGGGGTTACCCTAGCAACCAAGTAACAAATCACATATCTTTGAACCAGAACATCGTAGAGACTTAGGGGTTGACATATTTCACACAGGATTGCAAGGAGCCTTATGAGTATCACTTTGGTAACTGCCTAGCAACCAGATGTGTTTACCCTAGCAACCAAGTAACAAATCACATATCTCTGCACCAGAAAATCATAGAGACTTCCTGTTTCACTTATTTCACTCAGGATGGAAAGTAGCCTTGATATGTATCCCTCTGGTAACTGCCTAGCAACCAGATGCGGTTACCCTAGCAACCAAGTAACAAATCACATATCTTTGAACCAGAACATCGTAGAGACTTAGGGGTTAACATATTTCACACAGGATTGCAAGGTGCCTTATGAGTATCACCTTGGTAACTGCCTAGCAACCAGATGGGGTTACCCTAGGAACCAACTAACAAATCACATATCTCTGCACCAGAAAATCGTGGAGACTTCCTGTTTCACTTATTTCACTCAGGATGGAAAGTAGCCTTGATATGTATCACTCTGGTAACTGCCTAGCAACCAGATGTGATTACCCTAGCAACCAAGTAACAAATCACATATCTCTGCAACAGAAAATCAGAGAGACTTCCGGGTTGACTTATTTCACTCAGGATGGAAAGTAGCCTTGATATGTATCACTCTGGTAACTGCCTAGCAACCAGATGTGATTACCCTAGCAACCAAGTAACAAATCACATATCTCTGCAACAGAAAATCATAGAGACTTCCGGGTTGACTTATTTCACTCAGGATGGAAAGTAGCCTTGATATGTATCACTCTGGTAACTGCCTAGCAACCAGACGGGGTTACCCTAGCAACCTAGCAACCAAGTAACAAATCACATATCTCTGCACCAGAAAATCGTAGAGAATTCCGGGTTGACATATTTTACTCAAGATGGAAAGTAGACTTGATATATATCACTCTGGTAACTGCCTATCAACCAGATATGGTTACCCTAGCAACCAAGTAACAAATCACATATCTATGCAACAGAAAATCATAGAGACTTCCGGGTTGACTTTATTCACTCAGAATGAAAAGGAGGCTTGATAAGGATCACCCTGGAAACTGCCTAGCAACCAGATTGGGTTACCCTAGCAACCAAGTAAAAAAATGATATATCTATCTGTCTATCTGTCTATCTATCTTTCTGATGGTCAATTTCTATCTATCTATCTATCTATCTGAGGGTCAATATCTATCTATCTATCTATCTAACTATCTGCGGGTCAATAACTATCTATCTATCTATCTGTGGGTCATACTCTATCTATCTATATCTCAGGGTCAATGACTATCTGTCTATCTATATATCTGACGGTCAATATCTATCTATCTATCTAAGAGTCAATGACTATCTATCTATCTATCTATCTATCTATCTATCTATCTATCTGAGGGTCAATATCTATCTATCTATCTATCTATCTATCTATCTAACTATCTGCGGGTCAATAACTATCTATCTATCTATCTATCTGTGGTTCATACTCTATCTATCTATATCTCAGGGTCAATGACTATCTATCTATCTATATATCTGACGTTCAATATCTATCTATCTATCTATCTATCTAAGGGTCAATGACTATCAATCTATCTTTCTATCTATCTATCTATCTGAGGGTCAATATCTATCTATCTATCTGAGGATCAATATCTATCTATCTATCTATCTATCTATCTAATGGTCAATATCTATCTATCTATCTATCTGATGGTCAATAACTATCTATCTATCTATCTATCTATCTATCTGATGGTCAATAACTATCTATCTATCTATCTATCTATCTGAGGGTCAATATCTATCTATCTATCTATCTATCTATAGGTCATACTCTATCTATCTATCTATCTATCTATCTGAGGGTCAATATCTATCTATCTATCTATCTATCTATCTATCTAATCTATTTGATAGACTGAATGGTTTTATAATCTCTAAACTTTGAACTTTGAAAACTACTACTTATAATTACATCAAACTAAAAACCTTAAATCTTCAAACTTTTACAACTACTTCAAACTTTATGCTAGGCTTTCTCAAGCCAACCTAAAGTTTGTACTCAAACTTTTTAATCTAGTTAGGTTGGCTTGAGAAAGCCAACTTACTGAAATCCTATTTAAACTTAATATTATTATTATTCTTCTGAGACTAAATTTCTAAATCTAACTCCTCCTAGAGCTTTTAAGCTACATGCACCAAACTCGGCACAGACCTTCAGACTAATCCCGAATAGTGTGCTATATCTTTTCTAACTGATTGGACTTACGGTTTTCCTAAAAATGACGATCAAAACTCGGAAAAACTCCCATTGACTTAACATTGCGGAATGTTCAGAAATTTAAATCCCAACTGACGTTTTCACACACACAGACAAAAAAGGGCCTGTCAGCCCTGCGTCTCTCCCTCTCTCTCTCCCTCAGAGGATTTATTTTATCAAGCAGCCAATAAGTAATGACCTAAAATCTTCATAGCCACAGTATAGTAGCTTCCAGGTTGACTTTGTTCACTCAGTATGGAAAGGAGGCTTGATAAGTATCACCCTGGTAACTGCATAGCAACCAGACAGGGTTACCCTAGCAACCAAATAACAAATCACATATTTCTGCACCAGAAAATCATACAGACTTCCTGTTTCACTTATTTCACTCAGGATGGAAAGTAGCCTTGATATGTATCACTCTGGTAACTGCCTAGCAACCAGATGGGGTTACCCTAGCAACCAAGTAACAAATCACATATCTCTGCACCAGAAAATCATACTGACGTCCTGTTTCACTTATTTCACTCAGGATGGAAAGTAGCCTTGATATGTATCACTCTGGTAACTGCCTAGCAACCAGATGTGATTACCCTAGCAACCAAGTAACAAATCACATATCTCTGCAACAGAAAATCATAGAGACTTCCGGGTTGACTTTATTCACTCAGGATGGAAAGTAGCCTTGATATGTATCACTCTGGTAACTGCCTAGCAACCAGATATGGTTACCCTAGCAACCAAGTAACAAATCATATATATTTGAACCAGAACATCGTAGAGACTTCCTGTTTCACATATTTCACTCAGGATTGCAAGGAGCCTTATGAGTATCACTTTGGTAACTAACTAGCAACCAGACGGGGTTACCCTAGCAACCAAGTAACAAATCACATATCTTTGAACCAGAACATCATAGAGACTTAGGGGTTGACATATTTCTCACAGGATTGCAAGGAGCCTTATGAGTATCACTTTGGTAACTGCCTAGCAACCAGATGTGTTTACCCTAGCAACCAAGTAACAAATCACATATCTCTGCACCAGAAAATCGTAGAGACTTCCTGTTTCACTTATTTCACTCAGGATGGAAAGTAGCCTTGATATGTATCACTCTGGTAACTGCCTAGCAACCAGATGCGGTTACCCTAGCAACCAAGTAACAAATCACATATTTCTGCAACA
>JAVLUX010000021.1:41747440-41804940 GCA_032164185.1 Moxostoma hubbsi
CAGAGAGACTTCCGGGTTGACTTATTTCACTCAGGATGGAAAGTAGCCTTGATATGTATCACTCTGGTAACTGCCTAGCAACCAGATGTGATTACCCTAGCAACCAAGTAACAAATCACATATCTCTGCAACAGAAAATCAAAGAGACTTCCGGGTTGACTTATTTCACTCAGGATGGAAAGTAGCCTTGATATGTATCACTCTGGTAACTGCCTAGCAACCAGACGGGGTTACCCTAGCAACCAAGTAACAAATCACATATCTCTGCACCAGAAAATCGTAGAGACTACCTGTTTCACTTATTTCACTCAGGATGGAAAGTAGCCTTGATATGTATCACTCTGGTAACTGCATAGCAACCAGACAGGGTTACCTTAGCAACCAAGTAACAAATCACATATCTTTGAACCAGAACATCGTAGAGACTTAGGGGTTGACATATTTCACACAGGATTGCAAGGAGCCTTATGAGTATCACTTTGGTAACTGCCTAGCAACCAGATGTGTTTACCCTAGCAACCAAGTAACAAATCACATATCTCTGCACCAGAAAATCATAGAGACTTCCTGTTTCACTTATTTCACTCAGGATGGAAAGTAGCCTTGATATGTATCCCTCTGGTAACTGCCTAGCAACCAGATGCGGTTACCCTAGCAACCAAGTAACAAATCACATATCTTTGAACCAGAATATCATAGAGACTTAGGGGTTAACATATTTCACACAGGATTGCAAGGTGCCTTATGAGTATCACCTTGGTAACTGCCTAGCAACCAGATGGGGTTACCCTAGGAACCAACTAACAAATCACATATCTCTGCACCAGAAAATCGTGGAGACTTCCTGTTTCACTTATTTCACTCAGGATGGAAAGTAGCCTTGATATGTATCACTCTGGTAACTGCCTAGCAACCAGATGTGATTACCCTAGCAACCAAGTAACAAATCACATATCTCTGCAACAGAAAATCAGAGAGACTTCCGGGTTGACTTATTTCACTCAGGATGGAAAGTAGCCTTGATATGTATCACTCTGGTAACTGCCTAGCAACCAGATGTGATTACCCTAGCAACCAAGTAACAAATCACATATCTCTGCAACAGAAAATCATAGAGACTTCCGGGTTGACTTTATTCACTCAGGATGGAAAGTAGCCTTGATATGTATCACTCTGGTAACTGCCTAGCAACCAGACGGGGTTACCCTAGCAACCTAGCAACCAAGTAACAAATCACATATCTATGCAACAGAAAATCATAGAGACTTCCGGGTTGACTTTATTCACTCAGAATGAAAAGGAGGCTTGATAAGGATCACCCTGGAAACTGCCTAGCAACCAGATTGGGTTACCCTAGCAACCAAGTAAAAAAATGATATATCTATCTGTCTATCTGTCTATCTATCCATCTATCTATCTTTCTGATGGTCAATATCTATCTATCTATCTATCTATCTATCTGAGGGTCAATATCTATCTATCTATCTATCTATCTATCTAACTATCTGCGGGTCAATAACTATCTATCTATCTGTGGGTCATACTCTATCTATCTATATCTCAGGGTCAATGACTATCTGTCTATCTATATATCTGACGGTCAATATCTATCTATCTATCTAAGAGTCAATGACTATCTATCTATCTATATATCTGACGTTCAATATCTATCTATCTATCTATCTATCTAAGGGTCAATGACTATCAATCTATCTTTCTATCTTTCTATCTATCTATCTATCTGAGGGTCAATATCTATCTATCTATCTGAGGATCAATATCTATCTATCTATCTATCTATCTATCTATCTATCTAATGGTCAATATCTATCTATCTATCTATCTATCTATCTATCTGATGGTCAATAACTATCTATCTATCTATCTATCTATCTGATGGTCAATAACTATCTATCTATCTATCTGAGGGTCAATATCTATCTATCTATCTATCTATAGGTCATACTCTATCTATCTATCTATCTATCTATCTATCTGAGGGTCAATATCTATCTATCTATCTATCTATCTATCTATCTAATCTATTTGATAGACTGAATGGTTTTATAATCTCTAAACTTTGAACTTTGAAAACTACTACTTATAATTACATCAAACTAGAAACCGTAAATCTTCAAACTTTTACAACTACTTCAAACTTTATGCTAGGCTTTCTCAAGCCAACCTAAAGTTTGTACTCAAACTTTTTAATCTAGTTAGGTTGGCTTGAGAAAGCCAACTTACTGAAATCCTATTTAAACTTAATATTATTATTATTCTTCTGAGACTAAATTTCTAAATCTAACTCCTCCTAGAGCTTTTAAGCTACATGCACCAAACTCGGCACAGACCTTCAGACTAATCCCGAATAGTGTGCTATATCTTTTCTAACTGATTGGACTTACGGTTTTCCTAAAAATGACGATCAAAACTCGGAAAAACTCCCATTGACTTAACATTGCGGAATGTTCAGAAATTTAAATCCCAACTGACGTTTTCACACACACAGACAAAAAAGGGCCTGTCAGCCCTGCGTCTCTCCCTCTCTCTCTCCCTCAGAGGATTTATTTTATCAAGCAGCCAATAAGTAATGACCTAAAATCTTCATAGCCACAGTATAGTAGCTTCCAGGTTGACTTTGTTCACTCAGTATGGAAAGGAGGCTTGATAAGTATCACCCTGGTAACTGCATAGCAACCAGACAGGGTTACCCTAGCAACCAAATAACAAATCACATATTTCTGCACCAGAAAATCATACAGACTTCCTGTTTCACTTATTTCACTCAGGATGGAAAGTAGCCTTGATATGTATCACTCTGGTAACTGCCTAGCAACCAGATGGGGTTACCCTAGCAACCAAGTAACAAATCACATATCTCTGCACCAGAAAATCATACTGACGTCCTGTTTCACTTATTTCACTCAGGATGGAAAGTAGCCTTGATATGTATCACTCTGGTAACTGCCTAGCAACCAGATGTGATTACCCTAGCAACCAAGTAACAAATCACATATCTCTGCAACAGAAAATCATAGAGACTTCCGGGTTGACTTTATTCACTCAGGATGGAAAGTAGCCTTGATATGTATCACTCTGGTAACTGCCTAGCAACCAGATATGGTTACCCTAGCAACCAAGTAACAAATCATATATATTTGAACCAGAACATCGTAGAGACTTCCTGTTTCACATATTTCACTCAGGATTGCAAGGAGCCTTATGAGTATCACTTTGGTAACTAACTAGCAACCAGACGGGGTTACCCTAGCAACCAAGTAACAAATCACATATCTTTGAACCAGAACATCATAGAGACTTAGGGGTTGACATATTTCACACAGGATTGCAAGGAGCCTTATGAGTATCACTTTGGTAACTGCCTAGCAACCAGATGTGTTTACCCTAGCAACCAAGTAACAAATCACATATCTCTGCACCAGAAAATCGTAGAGACTTCCTGTTTCACTTATTTCACTCAGGATGGAAAGTAGCCTTGATATGTATCACTCTGGTAACTGCCTAGCAACCAGATGCGGTTACCCTAGCAACCAAGTAACAAATCACATATCTCTGCAACAGAAAATCGTAGAGACTTCCGGGTTGACATAATTCACTCAGGATGGAAAGGAGGCTTGATAAGTATCACCCTGGTAACTGCATAGCAACCAGATGGGGTTACCCTAGCAACCAAGTAACAAATAACATATCTTTGAACCAGAAAATCATAAAGACTTAGGGGTTGACATATTTCACACAGGATTGCAAGGAGCCTTATGAGTAACACGTTGGTAACTGCATAGCAACCAGATGTGGTTACCCTAGCAACCAAGTAACAAATCACATATCTTTGAACCAGAAAATCATAAAGACTTAGGGGTTGACATATTTCACACAGGATTGCAAGGAGCCTTATGAGTAACACGTTGGTAACTGCCTAGCAACCAGATGGGGTTACCCTAGCAACCAAGTAACAAATCACATATCTCTGCACCAGAAAATCGTATACACTTCCTGTTTGAATTATTTCACTCAGAATGGAAAGTAGCCTTGATATGTATCACTCTGGTAACTGCCTATCAACCAGATATGGTTACCCTAGCAACCAAGTAACAAATCACATATCTATGCAAAAGAAAATCGTAGAGACTTCCAGGTTGACTTTATTCACTCAGAATGAAAAGGAGGCTTGATAAGGATCACCCTGGAAACTGCCTAGCAACCAGATTGGGTTACCCTAGCAACCAAGTAAAAAATAATATATCTATCTATCTGTCTATCTATCTATCTTTCTGAGGGTCAATATCTATCTGTCTATCTATCTATCTATCTATCTGAGGGTCAATATCTATCTATCTATCTGTGGGTCATACTCTATCTATCTATCTATCTATCTATCTATCTGTGGGTCATACTCTATCTATTTATCTATCTATCTATCTATCTAAGGGTCAATGACTATCTATCTATCTATCTATCTATCTATCTATCTATCTGTGGGTCATACTCTATCTATCTATCTATCTATCTTTCTGAGGGTCAATATCTATCTATCTATCTATCTATCTATCTATCTATCTATCTGAGGGTCAATAACTATCTATCTATCTATCTATCTGTGGGTCATACTCTATCTATCTATCTATCTATCTATCTGAGGATCAATATCTATCTATCTATCTATCTATCTATCTATCTGAGGGTCAATATCTATCTATCTATCTATCTATCTATCTGTGGGTCATACTCTATCTATCTATCTGTCTATCTATCTATCTGAGGGTCAATATCTATCTATCTATCTATCTATCTGAGGGTCAATATCTATCTATCTATCTATCTATCTATCTATCTATCTGATGGTCAATATCTATCTATCTATCTATCTATCTATCTATCTATCTATCTGTGGGTCATACTCTATCTGTCTATCTGTCTATCTATCTATCTGATGGTCAATATCTATCTATCTATCTATCTATCTATCTATCTATCTATCTATTTGATAGACTGAATGGTTTTATAATCTCTAAACTTTGAACTTTGAAAACTACTACTTATAATTACATCAAACTAAAAACCTTAAATCTTCAAACTTTTACAACTACTTCAAACTTTATGCTAGGCTTTCTCAAGCCAACCTAAAGTTTGTACTCAAACTTTTTAATCTAGTTAGGTTGGCTTGAGAAAGCCAACTTACTGAAATCCTATTTAAACTTAATATTATTATTATTCTTCTGAGACTAAATTTCTAAATCTAACTCCTCCTAGAGCTTTTAAGCTACATGCACCAAACTCGGCACAGACCTTCAGACTAATCCCGAATAGTGTGCTATATCTTTTCTAACTGATTGGACTTACGGTTTTCCTAAAAATGACGATCAAAACTCGGAAAAACTCCCATTGACTTAACATTGCGGAATGTTCAGAAATTTAAATCCCAACTGACGTTTTCACACACACAGACAAAAAAGGGCCTGTCAGCCCTGCGTCTCTCCCTCTCTCTCTCCCTCAGAGGATTTATTTTATCAAGCAGCCAATAAGTAATGACCTAAAATCTTCATAGCCACAGTATAGTAGCTTCCAGGTTGACTTTGTTCACTCAGTATGGAAAGGAGGCTTGATAAGTATCACCCTGGTAACTGCATAGCAACCAGACAGGGTTACCCTAGCAACCAAATAACAAATCACATATTTCTGCACCAGAAAATCATAGACTTCCTGTTTCACTTATTTCACTCAGGATGGAAAGTAGCCTTGATATGTATCACTCTGGTAACTGCCTAGCAACCAGATGGGGTTACCCTAGCAACCAAGTAACAAATCACATATCTCTGCACCAGAAAATCATACTGACGTCCTGTTTCACTTATTTCACTCAGGATGGAAAGTAGCCTTGATATGTATCACTCTGGTAACTGCCTAGCAACCAGATGTGATTACCCTAGCAACCAAGTAACAAATCACATATCTCTGCAACAGAAAATCATAGAGACTTCCGGTTTGACTTTATTCACTCAGGATGGAAAGTAGCCTTGATATGTATCACTCTGGTAACTGCCTAGCAACCAGATATGGTTACCCTAGCAACCAAGTAACAAATCATATATATTTGAACCAGAACATCGTAGAGACTTCCTGTTTCACATATTTCACTCAGGATTGCAAGGAGCCTTATGAGTATCACTTTGGTAACTAACTAGCAACCAGACGGGGTTACCCTAGCAACCAAGTAACAAATCACATATCTTTGAACCAGAACATCATAGAGACTTAGGGGTTGACATATTTCACACAGGATTGCAAGGAGCCTTATGAGTATCACTTTGGTAACTGCCTAGCAACCAGATGTGTTTACCCTAGCAACCAAGTAACAAATCACATATCTCTGCACCAGAAAATCGTAGAGACTTCCTGTTTCACTTATTTCACTCAGGATGGAAAGTAGCCTTGATATGTATCACTCTGGTAACTGCCTAGCAACCAGATGCGGTTACCCTAGCAACCAAGTAACAAATCACATATCTCTGCAACAGAAAATCGTAGAGACTTCCGGGTTGACATAATTCACTCAGGATGGAAAGGAGGCTTGATAAGTATCACCCTGGTAACTGCATAGCAACCAGATGGGGTTACCCTAGCAACCAAGTAACAAATAACATATCTTTGAACCAGAAAATCATAAAGACTTAGGGGTTTACATATTTCACACAGGATTGCAAGGAGCCTTATGAGTAACACGTTGGTAACTGCATAGCAACCAGATGTGGTTACCCTAGCAACAAAGTAACAAATCACATATCTTTGAACCAGAAAATCATAAAGACTTAGGGGTTGACATATTTCACACAGGATTGCAAGGAGCCTTATGAGTAACACGTTGGTAACTGCCTAGCAACCAGATGGGGTTACCCTAGCAACCAAGTAACAAATCACATATCTCTGCACCAGAAAATCGTATACACTTCCTGTTTGAATTATTTCACTCAGAATGGAAAGTAGCCTTGATATGTATCACTCTGGTAACTGCCTATCAACCAGATATGGTTACCCTAGCAACCAAGTAACAAATCACATATCTATGCAAAAGAAAATCGTAGAGACTTCCAGGTTGACTTTATTCACTCAGAATGAAAAGGAGGCTTGATAAGGATCACCCTGGAAACTGCCTAGCAACCAGATTGGGTTACCCTAGCAACCAAGTAAAAAATAATATATCTATCTATCTGTCTATCTATCTATCTTTCTGAGGGTCAATATCTATCTGTCTATCTATCTATCTATCTATCTGAGGGTCAATATCTATCTATCTATCTGTGGGTCATACTCTATCTATCTATCTATCTATCTATCTAAGGGTCAATGACTATCTATCTATCTATCTATCTATCTGTGGGTCATACTCTATCTATCTATCTATCTATCTTTCTGAGGGTCAATATCTATCTATCTATCTATCTATCTGAGGGTCAATAACTATCTATCTATCTATCTATCTGTGGGTCATACTCTATCTATCTATCTATCTATCTATCTATCTATCTAAGGGTCAATGACTATCTATCTATCTATCTATCTATCTGAGGATCAATATCTATCTATCTATCTATCTATCTATCTATCTATCTATCTATCTGAGGGTCAATATCTATCTATCTATCTATCTATCTATCTATCTGTGGGTCATACTCTATCTATCTATCTGTCTATCTATCTATCTGAGGGTCAATATCTATCTATCTATCTATCTATCTATCTATCTGAGGGTAAATATCTATCTATGTATCTATCTATCTATCTGTGGGTCATACTCTATCTGTCTATCTGTCTATCTATCTATCTGATGGTCAATATCTATCTATCTATCTATCTATCTATCTATCTATCTATTTGATAGACTGAATGGTTTTATAATCTCTAAACTTTGAAAACTACTACTTATAATTACATCAAACTAAAAACCTTAAATCTTCAAACTTTTACAACTACTTCAAACTTTATGCTAGGCTTTCTCAAGCCAACCTAAAGTTTGTACTCAAACTTTTTAATCTAGTTAGGTTGGCTTGAGAAAGCCAACTTACTGAAATCCTATTTAAACTTATTATTATTATTATTATTATTCTGAGACTAAATTTCTAAATCTAACTCCTCCTAGAGCTTTTAAGCTACATGCACCAAACTCTGCACAGACCTTCAGACTAATCCCGAATAGTGTGCTATATCTTTTCTAAGCGATCGGGGGTACGGTGTTTGCCCCAGGGGCAAAAAATTGGGCAAAAAATCCCATTGACTTAACATTGAGCCGAACTTTGACGAGTCATAGCTCAGAGCGAGGATTTCGCAGAGACATGTGATTTACCACATTTGAAGAGGCTGACAGGCTCTGTGAGAACATACCTCACAATGGGGTAAAAGTTTTACCCCTGGGGGGCAGGAGCTGCCCAAAATTGCCCCAATGTAAGTCAATGGAATTTTTTGCAAAAATTTTTGGTCGCTGACCCACGAATGAGGCGTCAAATTGTGCGGATTATTTGGGAATGGTGTGCTATGACTTTTATAAGCGATCGGGGGGTACGGTGTTTGCCCCAGGGGCAAAAAATTGGGCAAACAATCCCATTGACTTAACATTGAGCCGAATTTTGACGAGTCATAGCTCAGAGCGAGGATTTCGCAGAGACGTGTGATTTACCTCATTTGAAGAGGCTGACAGGCTCTGTGAGAACGTACCTCACAATGGGGTAAAAGTTGCACCCCTGGGGGGCAGGAGCTGCCCAAATTTGCCCCAATGTTAAGTCTATGGTAGATTTTGTATTGAACATAACTCTGGATCACAGTGTCTTACAGACAAGGGGGCGGGCTCATTTTACTCAGACGACCAATCAGTCTCTCAGGATCATTGTGAAGCTATCAAGCCACGCCCTAGCAACCATTTACAGCACCTTAGCAACAATTCCCATAGACTTCCTTTGAAAAAGATCAAAGGGATTTCTCCCGACTGAATTATCATAGAAACACGAGGGTGGTCTCGTTTGACTTGGGGCAGTAAAACAGCCAATCATGAATCCCCTCAACACTTCCTAGCCCCTCCCTAGCAACCATTTTCGAGCACCTTAGCAACCAAAATCCAAAGAGAGATATCTTCCATTCTGAATGTCACAGAAGCATGGGAGTTGGTTTATATCATTCATATTGACAAGCAGCCTTTGGAGATTCATCATTGGCAGCTGCCAAGCCACTCCCTAGCAACAATTTAGAGCACCCTAGCAACCACATTTATTGATTTCATTTACAGTAAGATATCTTCAGATCAGAATGTCCTAGAGACATGATAGTTGCTTTGTTTTCATTGGGTGAGTAATCAGTCTTCAGCTTTCATCATGTGAACTACTTAGCCACGCCCTAGCAACCATTTAAAGCACCCTAGCAACAAAGAACCATTGACATCCATTCAAAATCACTAAGATGTGTATCTTAGGATCAGAATGACGTAGAGACTTCCGGGTTGACTTATTTCACTCAGGATGGCAAGGAGCATTGTTGCCTGTCACCTTAGTAACTGCCTAGCAACCAGATGGGGTTATCTTAGCAACCAAGTAACAAATCACATATCTCTGCACAAGAAAATCACAGAGACTTACGGGTTGACTTATTTCACTCAGGATGGCAAGGAGCATTGTTGCCTGTCACCTTGGTAACTGCCTAGCAACCAGATGGGGTTACCCTAGCAACCAAGAAACAAATCACATATCTCTGTACTAGAAAATCACAGAGAAATCTGGGTTGACTTATTTCACTCAGGATTGCAAGGAGCATTGTTGGCTGTCACCTTGGTAACTGCCTAGCGACCAGATGGGGTTACCCTAGCAACCAAGAAACAAATCACATATCTCTGTACTAGAAAATCACAGAGACTTCCGGGTTGACTTATTTCACTCAGGATGGCAAGGAGCATTGTTGGCTGTCACCTTGGTAACTGCCTAGCAACCAGATGGGGTTACCCTAGCAACCAAGTAACAAATCACATATCTTTGCACCAGAAAATCGTAGAGACTTCCTGTTTCACTTATATCACTCAGGATGGAAAGGAGGCTTGATATGTATCACTCTGGTAACTGCCTAGCAACCAGATGTGGTTACCCTAGCAACCAAGTGACAAATCACATATCTTTGAACCAGAACATCGTAGAGACTTAGGGGTTGACATATTTCACACAGGATGGAAAGTAGCCTTGATATGCATCACCCTGGTAACTGCATAGCAACCAGACAGGGTTACCCTAGCAACCAAATAACAAATCACATATCTCTGCACCAGAAATTCATACAGACTTCCGGGTTGACTTAATTCACTCAGGATGGAAAGGAGGCTTGACAAGTTATCACCCTGGTAACTGCATAGCAACCAGACAGGGTTACCCTAGCAACCAAATAACAAATCACATATCTCTGCACCAGAAATTCATACAGACTTCCGGGTTGACTTTATTCACTCAGGATGGAAAGGAGGCTTGATATGTAACACCCTGGTTACTGCATAGCAACCAGATATGGTTACCCTAGCAACCAAGTAACAAATCACATATCTTTGAACCAGAACATCGTAGAGACTTAGGGGTTGACATATTTCACTCAGGATTGCAAGGAGCCTTATGAGTATCACTTTGGTAACTGCCTAGCAACCAGATGGGGTTACCCTAGCAACCAAGTTACAAATCACATATCTCTGCACCAGAAAATCGTAGAGACTTCCTGTTTCACTTATTTCACTCAGGATGGAAAGTAGCCTTGATATGCATCACTCTGGTAACTGCCTAGCAACCAGATTGGGTTACCCTAGCAACCAAGTAACAAATCATATATTTCTGCTCCAGAAAACCGTAGAGACATCTGGGTTGACTTAATTCACTCAGGATGGAAAGGAGGCTTGATAAGGATCACCCTGGTTACTGCATAGCAACCAGACAGGGTTACCCTAGCAACCAAATAACAAATCACATATCTCTGCACCATTAAATCATACAGACTTGCGGGTTGACTTTATTCACTCAAGATGGAAAGGAGGTTTGATAAGTATCACCCTGGTAACTGCATAGCAACCAGACAGGGTTACCCTAGCAACCAAGTAACAATTCACATATCTTTGAACCAGAACATCGTAGAGACTTAGGGGTTGACATATTTCACTCAGGATTGCAAGGAGCCTTATGAGTAACACTTTGGTAACTGCCTAGCAACCAGATGGGGATAGCCTAGGAACCAAGTAACAAATCACATATCTATTTAACAGAAAATCGTAGAGACTTCCAGGTTGACTTATTTCACTCATGATGGAAAGTAGCCTTGATATGTATTACTCTGGTAACTGCCTAGCAACCAGATAGGGTTACCCTAGCAACCAAGTAACAAATTACATATCTCTGCACCAGAACAACATAAAGACTTCTGGTTTTGTTCATGGGACTCAGGGTTGCAAGGATCTATCTATCTATCTGTATGTCTGTCTGTCTATTTATCAATCTATCTATATCTATCTTTCGAACTATCTATCTATGTGAGGGTTAATATCTATCTATCTATCTATCTATCTATCTCTCTATCTATGGGTCAATATCTATCTATCTATCTATCTATCTATCTATCTATCTATCTATCTATCTGAGGGTCTCTATCTATCTATCTGAGGGTCAATATCTATCTATCTATCTATCTATCTATCTATCTATCAATCTATCTATCTGAGGGTCAATATCTATCTATCTATCTATCTATCTATCTATCTATCTATCTATCTGAGGGTCAATAACTATCTATCTATCTATCTATCTATCTATCTATCTATCTATCTGAGGGTCAATATCTATCTATCTATCTAAGGATCAATATCTATCTATCTATCTATCTATCTATCTATCTATCTATCTGAGGGTCAATAACTATCTATCTATCTATCTATCTATCTGAGGGTCAATATCTATCTATCTATCTGAGGGTCAATATCTATTTATCTATCTATCTATCTATCTATCTATCTATCTATCTATCTATCTATCTGAGGGTCAATAACTATCTATCTATCTATCTATCTATCTATCTATCTATCTGAGGGTCAATATCTATCTATCTATCTATCTGAGGGTCAATAACTATCTATCTATCTATCTGAGGGTCAATAACTATCTATCTATCTATCTATCTATCTATCTATCTATCTATCTGAGGGTCAATAACTATCTATCTATCTATCTATCTATCTGATGGTCAATATCTATCTATCTATCTATCTATCTATCTATCTATCTATCAATCATACTCTATCTATCTATCTATCTATATCTATCTATCTATCTATCTATCTATCTATCTGAGGGTCAATATCTATCTATCTATCTATCTATCTATGTATCTATCTATCTATCTATCTATCTATCTATCTATCTATCTAATCTATTTGATAGACTGAATAGTTTTATAATCTCTAAACTTTGAACATTGAAAACTACTAATAATTACATCAAACTAAAAACCTTAAATCTTCAAACTTTTAAAGCTACTTCATACTTTATGCTAGGCTTTCTCAAGCCAACCTAAAGTTTGTACTCAAACTTTTTAATCTAGTTAATATTATTATTATTCTGAGACTAAATTTCTAAATGTAACTCCTCCTAGAGCTTTTAAGCTACATGCACCAAACTCGGCACAGACCTTCAGACTAATCCCGAATAGTGTGCTATATCTTTTCTAACTGATCGGACTTACGGTTTTCCTAAAAATGACGATCAAAACTCGGAAAAACTCCCATTGATTAACATTGCGGAATGTTCAGAAATTTAAATCCCAACTGACGTTTTCACACACACAGACGAAAAAGGGCCTGTCAGCCCTGCGTCTCTCCCTCTCTCTCTCCCTCAGAGGATTTCTTTTATCAAGCAGCCAATCAGTAATGACCTAAAATCTTCATAGCCACAGTATAGTAGCTTCCAGGTTGACTTGATTCACTCAGTATGGAAAGGAGGCTTGATAAGTATCACCCTGGTAACTGCATAGCAACCAGATGGGGTTACCCTAGCAACCAACTAACAAATCACATATCTCTGCACCAGAAAATCGTAGAGACTTCCTGTTTCACTTATTTCACTCAGGATGGAAAGTAGCCTTGATATGTATCACTCTGGTAACTGCCTAGCAACCAGATGTGATTACCCTAGCAACCAAGTAACAAATCACATATCTCTGCAACAGAAAATCAGAGAGACTTCCGGGTTGACTTATTTCACTCAGGATGGAAAGTAGCCTTGATATGTATCACTCTGGTAACTGCTTAGCAACCAGACGGGGTTACCCTAGCAACCAAGTAACAAATCACATATATCTGCACCAGAAAATCGTAGAGACTTCCTGTTTCACTTATTTCACTCAGGATGGAAAGTAGCCTTGATATGTATCACTCTGGTAACTGCCTAGCAACCAGATGTGATTACCCTAGCAACCAAGTAACAAATCACATATCTCTGCAACAGAAAATCAGAGAGACTTCCGGGTTGACTTATTTCACTCAGGATGGAAAGTAGCCTTGATATGTATCACTCTGGTAACTGCCTAGCAACCAGATGTGATTACCCTAGCAACCAAGTAACAAATCACATATCTCTGCATCAGAAAATCATACAGACTTCCGGATTGACTTGATTCACTCAGGATGGAAAGTAGCCTTGATATGTATCACTCTGGTAACTGCCTAGCAACCAGACGGGGTTACCCTAGCAACCAAGTAACAAATCACATATATCTGCACCAGAAAATCGTAGAGACTTCCTGTTTCACTTATTTCACTCAGGATGGAAAGTAGCCTTGATATGTATCACTCTGGTAACTGCCTAGCAACCAGATGTGATTACCCTAGCAACCAAGTAACAAATCACATATCTCTGCAACAGAAAATCAGAGAGACTTCCGG
This sequence comes from Moxostoma hubbsi, assembly GCA_032164185.1. Classification (NCBI taxonomy): domain Eukaryota; kingdom Metazoa; phylum Chordata; class Actinopteri; order Cypriniformes; family Catostomidae; genus Moxostoma; species Moxostoma hubbsi. Next base: position 41,761,395 of record JAVLUX010000021.1, read on the forward strand.
GTTGACTTATTTCACTCAGGATGGAAAGTAGCCTTGATATGTATCACTCTGGTAACTGCCTAGCAACCAGATGTGATTACCCTAGCAACCAAGTAACAAATCACATATCTCTGCACCAGAAAATCGTAGAGACTTCCTGTTTCACTTATTTCACTCAGGATGGAAAGTAGCCTTGATATGTATCACTCTGGTAACTGCCTAGCAACCGTATGTGGTTACCCTAGCAACCAAGTAACAAATCACATATCTCTGCAACAGAAAATCATAAAGACTTCCTGTTTCACTTATTTCACTCAGGATGGAAAGTAGGCTTGATATGTATCACTCTGGTAACTGCATAGCAACCAGATGTGGTTACCCTAGCAACCCAGTAACAAATCACATATCTTTGAACCAGAACATCGTAGAGACTTAGGGGTTGACATATTTCACACAGGATGGAAAGTAGCCTTGATATGCATCACTCTGGTAACTGCCTAGCAACCAGATGGGTTACCCTAGCAACCAAATAACAAATCATATATTTCTGCACCAGAAAATCGTAGAGACATCTGGGTTGACTTAATTCACTCAGGATGGAAAGGAGGCTTGATAAGTATCACCCTGGTAACTGCATAGCAACCAGACAGGGTTACCCTAGCAACCAAATAACAAATCACATATCTCTGCACCAGAAAATCATACAGACTTGCGGGTTGACTTTATTCACTCAGGATGGAAAGGAGGCTTGACAAGTTATCACCCTGGTAACTGCATAGCAACCAGACAGGGTTACCCTAGCAACCAAGTAATAAATCACATATCTTTGAACCAAAATTTCGTAGAGACTTATTGGTTGACATATTTCACACAGGATTGCAAGGAGCCTTATGAGTAACACTTTGGTAACTGCCTAGCAACCAGATGGGGATAGCCTAGCAACCAAGTAACAAATCACATATCTATTTAACAGAAAATCGTAGAGACTTCCGGGTTGAAATATTTCACTCATGATGGAAAGTAGATTTGATATGTATTACTCTGGTAACTGCCTAGCAACCAGATGGGGTTACCATAGCAACCAAGTAACAAATTACATATCTCTGCACCAGAACAACATAAAGACTTCTGGTTTTGTTCATGGGACTCAGGGTAGCAAGGATCTATCTATCTATCTGTCTGTCTGTCTGTCTATTTATCAGTCTATCTATATCTATCTTTCGAACTGTCTATCTATCTGAGGGTTAATATCTATCTATCTATCTATCTATCTGAGGGTCAATATCTATCTATCTATCTATCTATCTATCTATCTATCTGAGGGTCAATATCCATCTATCTATCTATCTGAGGGTCAATATCTATCTATCTATCTATCTATCTATCTATCTATCTATCTATCTATCTGAGGGTCAATATCTATCTATCTATCTATCTATCTATCTATCTATCTGAGGGTCAATATCTATCTATCTATCTATCTATCTGAGGGTCAATATCTATCTATCTATCTATCTAACTATCTGCGGGTCAATAACTATCCATCTATCTATCTATCTGAGGGTCAATATCTATCTATCTATCTATCTATCTATCTATCTGAGGGTCAATATCTATCTATCTATCTATCTATCTATCTGAGGGTCAATATCTATCTATCTATCTATCTGAGGGTCAATATCTATCTATCTATCTATCTATCTAACTATCTGCGGGTCAATAACTATCTATCTATCTATCTATCTGTGGTTCATACTCTATCTATCTATATCTCAGGGTCAATGACTATCTATCTATCTATATATCTGACGTTCAATATCTATCTATCTATCTAAGGGTCAATGACTATCAATCTATCTTTCTATCTTTCTATCTATCTATCTATCTATCTGAGGGTCAATATCTATCTATCTATCTGAGGATCAATATCTATCTATCTATCTATCTAATGGTCAATATCTATCTATCTATCTATCTGATGGTCAATAACTATCTATCTATCTATCTATCTATCTATCTATCTGATGGTCAATAACTATCTATCTATCTATCTATCTATCTGAGGGTCAATATCTATCTATCTATCTATCTATCTGAGGGTCAATATCTATCTATCTATCTATCTATCTAATCTATTTGATAGACTGAATGGTTTTATAATCTCTAAACTTTGAACTTTGAAAACTACTACTTATAATTACATCAAACTAGAAACCGTAAATCTTCAAACTTTTACAACTACTTCAAACTTTATGCTAGGCTTTCTCAAGCCAACCTAAAGTTTGTACTCAAACTTTTTAATCTAGTTAGGTTGGCTTGAGAAAGCCAACTTACTGAAATCCTATTTAAACTTAATATTATTATTATTCTTCTGAGACTAAATTTCTAAATCTAACTCCTCCTAGAGCTTTTAAGCTACATGCACCAAACTCGGCACAGACCTTCAGACTAATCCCGAATAGTGTGCTATATCTTTTCTAACTGATTGGACTTACGGTTTTCCTAAAAATGACGATCAAAACTCGGAAAAACTCCCATTGACTTAACATTGCGGAATGTTCAGAAATTTAAATCCCAACTGACGTTTTCACACACACAGACAAAAAAGGGCCTGTCAGCCCTGCGTCTCTCCCTCTCTCTCTCCCTCAGAGGATTTATTTTATCAAGCAGCCAATAAGTAATGACCTAAAATCTTCATAGCCACAGTATAGTAGCTTCCAGGTTGACTTTGTTCACTCAGTATGGAAAGGAGGCTTGATAAGTATCACCCTGGTAACTGCATAGCAACCAGACAGGGTTACCCTAGCAACCAAATAACAAATCACATATTTCTGCACCAGAAAATCATACAGACTTCCTGTTTCACTTATTTCACTCAGGATGGAAAGTAGCCTTGATATGTATCACTCTGGTAACTGCCTAGCAACCAGATGGGGTTACCCTAGCAACCAAGTAACAAATCACATATCTCTGCACCAGAAAATCATACTGACGTCCTGTTTCACTTATTTCACTCAGGATGGAAAGTAGCCTTGATATGTATCACTCTGGTAACTGCCTAGCAACCAGATGTGATTACCCTAGCAACCAAGTAACAAATCACATATCTCTGCAACAGAAAATCATAGAGACTTCCGGGTTGACTTTATTCACTCAGGATGGAAAGTAGCCTTGATATGTATCACTCTGGTAACTGCCTAGCAACCAGATATGGTTACCCTAGCAACCAAGTAACAAATCATATATATTTGAACCAGAACATCGTAGAGACTTCCTGTTTCACATATTTCACTCAGGATTGCAAGGAGCCTTATGAGTATCACTTTGGTAACTAACTAGCAACCAGACGGGGTTACCCTAGCAACCAAGTAACAAATCACATATCTTTGAACCAGAACATCATAGAGACTTAGGGGTTGACATATTTCACACAGGATTGCAAGGAGCCTTATGAGTATCACTTTGGTAACTGCCTAGCAACCAGATGTGTTTACCCTAGCAACCAAGTAACAAATCACATATCTCTGCACCAGAAAATCATACAGACTTCCTGTTTCACTTATTTCACTCAGGATGGAAAGTAGCCTTGATATGTATCACTCTGGTAACTGCCTAGCAACCAGATGGGGTTACCCTAGCAACCAAGTAACAAATCACATATCTCTGCAACAGAAAATCGTAGAGACTACCTGTTTCACTTATTTCACTCAGGATGGAAAGTAGCCTTGATATGTATCACTCTGGTAACTGCATAGCAACCAGACAGGGTCACCTTAGCAACCAAGTAACAAATCACATATCTTTGAACCAGAACATCATAGAGACTTAGGGGTTGACATATTTCACACAGGATTGCAAGGAGCCTTATGAGTATCACCTTGGTAACTGCCTAGCAACCAGATGGGGTTACCCTAGCAACCAACTAACAAATCACATATCTCTGCACCAGAAAATCGTAGAGACTTCCTGTTTCACTTATTTCACTCATGATGGAAAGTAGCCTTGATATGTATCACTCTGGTAACTGCCTAGCAACCAGATGTGATTACCCTAGCAACCAAGTAACAAATCACATATCTCTGCAACAGAAAATCAGAGAGATTTCCGGGTTGACTTATTTCACTCAGGATGGAAAGTAGCCTTGATATGTATCACTCTGGTAACTGCCTAGCAACCAGATGTGATTACCCTAGCAACCAAGTAACAAATCACATATCTCTGCAACAGAAAATCAGAGAGACTTCCGGGTTGACTTATTTCACTCAGGATGGAAAGTAGCCTTGATATGTATCACTCTGGTAACTGCCTAGCAACCAGATGTGATTACCCTAGCAACCAAGTAACAAATCACATATCTCTGCAACAGAAAATCAGAGAGACTTCCGGGTTGACTTATTTCACTCAGGATGGAAAGTAGCCTTGATATGTATCACTCTGGTAACTGCCTAGCAACCAGATGTGATTACCCTAGCAACCAAGTAACAAATCACATATCTCTGCACCAGAAAATCATAGAGACTTCCGGGTTGACTTGATTCACTCAGGATGGAAAGTAGCCTTGATATGTATCACTCTGGTAACTGCCTAGCAACCAGACGGGGTTACCCTAGCAACCAAGTAACAAATCATATCTCTGCAAAAGAAAATCAGAGAGACTTCCGGGTTGACTTATTTCACTCAGGATGGAAAGTAGCCTTGATATGTATCACTCTGGTAACTGCCTAGCAACCAGATGTGATTACCCTAGCAACCAAGTAACAAATCACATATCTCTGCAACAGAAAATCATAGAGACTTCCGGGTTGACTTGATTCACTCAGGATGGAAAGGAGGCTTAATAAGTATCACCCTGGTAACTGCATAGCAACCAGATGGGGTTACCCTAGCAACCAAGTAACAAATAATATATCTCTTCACCAGAAAATCGTAGAGACTTCCTGTTTGACTTATTTCACTCAGGATAGCAAGGAGTCTTGAAAAGTATCACTCTGGTAACTGCCTAGCAACGACAAGGGCTTACCCTAGCAACCAAGTAACAAATCACATAACTCTGCAACAGAAAATCAGAGAGACTTCCGGGTTGACTTATTTCACTCAGGATGGAAAGTAGCCTTGATATGTATCACTCTGGTAACTGCCTAGCAACCAGATGTGATTACCCTAGCAACCAAGTAACAAATCACATACCTCTGCAACAGAAAATCATAGAGACTTCCGGGTTGACTTTATTCACTCAGGATGAAAAGTAGCCTTGATATGTATCACTCTGGTAACTGCCTAGCAACCAGATGGGGTTACCCTAGCAACCAAGTAACAAATCACATATCTCTGCACCAGAAAATCGTAGAGACTACCCGTTTCACTTATTTCACTCAGGATGGAAAGTAGCCTTGATATGTATCACTCTGGTAACTGCATAGCAACCAGATGTGGTTACCCTAGCAACCAAGTAACAAATCACATATCTTTGAACCAGAACATCGTAGAGACTTAGGGGTTGACATATTTCACTCAGGATTGCAAGGAGCCTTATGAGTATCACTTTGGTAACTGCCTAGCAACCTGATGGGGTTACCCTAGCAACCAAGTAACAAATCACATATCTCTGCACCAGAAAATCGTAGAGACATCCAGTTTCACTTATTTCACTCAAGATGGAAAGTAGGCTTGATATGCATCACTCTGGTAACTGCCTAGCAACCAGATGTGGTTACCCTAGCAACCAAGTAACAAATCACATATCTCTGCACCAGAAAATCGTAGAGACTTCCTGTTTCACATATTTCACTCAGGATTGCAAGGAGCCTTGATATGTATCACCCTGGTAAATGCATAGCAACCAGACAGGGTTACCCTAGCAACCAAGTAACAAATAATATATCTCTGCACCAGAAAATCGTAGAGACTTCCTGTTTCACATATTTCACTCAGGATGAAAAGTAGCCTTGATATATATCACTCTGGTAACTGCCTAGCAACCAGATGCGGTTACCCTAGCAACCAAGTAACAAATCACATATCTTTGAACCATAAAATCGTAGAGACTTAGGGGTTGACATATTTCACACAGGATTGCAAGGAGCCTTATGAGTATCACTTTGGTAACTGCCTAGCAACCAGATGGGGTTACCCTAGCAACCAAGTAACAAATCACATATCTCTGCACCAGAACAACAAAGAATTCTGGTTTTGTTCATGGGACTCAGGGTAGCAAGGATCTATCTATCCGTCTATCTATCTATCTATCTGAGGGTAATTCTCTATCTATCTGTCTGTCTGTCTATCTATCTATCTATCTATCTGAGGGTCATTCTCTATCTATTTATCTATCTATCTATCTATCTATCTATCTGAGGGTCATTCTCTATCTATCGATCTATCTATCTAACTATCTATCTGAGGGTCAATATCTATCTATCTATCTATCTATCTGTGGGTCATACTCTATCTATCTATCTATCTATCTATCTGTGGGTCATACTCTATCTATCTATCTGTCTATCTATCTATCTGAGGGTCAATATCTATCTATCTATCTATCTATCTATCTGAGGGTCAATATCTATCTATCTATCTATCTATCTATCTGATGGTCAATATCTATCTATCTATCTATCTATCTATCTATCTGTGGGTCATACTCTATCTGTCTATCTGTCTATCTATCTATCTGATGGTCAATATCTATCTATCTATCTATCTATCTATCTATCTATCTATCTATTTGATAGACTGAATGGTTTTATAATCTCTAAACTTTGAACTTTGAAAACTACTACTTATAATTACATCAAACTAAAAACCTTAAATCTTCAAACTTTTACAACTACTTCAAACTTTATGCTAGGCTTTCTCAAGCCAACCTAAAGTTTGTACTCAAACTTTTTAATCTAGTTAATATTATTATTATTCTGAGACTAAATTTCTAAATGTAACTCCTCCTAGAGCTTTTAAGCTACATGCACCAAACTCGGCACAGACCTTCAGACTAATCCCGAATAGTGTGCTATATCTTTTCTAACTGATCGGACTTACGGTTTTCCTAAAAATGACGATCAAAACTCGGAAAAACTCCCATTGATTAACATTGCGGAATGTTCAGAAATTTAAATCCCAACTGACGTTTTCACACACACAGACGAAAAAGGGCCTGTCAGCCCTGCGTCTCTCCCTCTCTCTCTCCCTCAGAGGATTTCTTTTATCAAGCAGCCAATAAGTAATGACCTAAAATCTTCATAGCCACAGTATAGTAGCTTCCAGGTTGACTTGATTCACTCAGTATGGAAAGGAGGCTTGATAAGTATCACCCTGGTAACTGCATAGCAACCAGACAGGGTTACCCTAGCAACCAAATAACAAATCACATATTTCTGCACCAGAAAATCATACAGACTTCCTGTTTCACTTATTTCACTCAGGATGAAAAGTAGCCTTGATATGTATCACTCTGGTAACTGCCTAGCAACCAAGTAACAAATCACATATCTCTGCACCAGAAAATCATACAGACTTCCTGTTTCACTTATTTCACTCAGGATGGAAAGTAGCCTTGATATGTATCACTCTGGTAACTGCCTAGCAACCAGATGGGGTTACCCTAGCAACCAAGTAACAAATCACATATCTCTGCAACAGAAAATCGTAGAGACTACCTGTTTCACTTATTTCACTCAGGATGGAAAGTAGCCTTGATATGTATCACTCTGGTAACTGCATAGCAACCAGACAGGGTCACCTTAGCAACCAAGTAACAAATCACATATCTTTGAACCAGAACATCATAGAGACTTAGGGGTTGACATATTTCACACAGGATTGCAAGGAGCCTTATGAGTATCACCTTGGTAACTGCCTAGCAACCAGATGGGGTTACCCTAGCAACCAACTAACAAATCACATATCTCTGCACCAGAAAATCGTAGAGACTTCCTGTTTCACTTATTTCACTCATGATGGAAAGTAGCCTTGATATGTATCACTCTGGTAACTGCCTAGCAACCAGATGTGATTACCCTAGCAACCAAGTAACAAATCACATATCTCTGCAACAGAAAATCAGAGAGATTTCCGGGTTGACTTATTTCACTCAGGATGGAAAGTAGCCTTGATATGTATCACTCTGGTAACTGCCTAGCAACCAGATGAGATTACCCTAGCAACCAAGTAACAAATCACATATCTCTGCAACAGAAAATCAGAGAGACTTCCGGGTTGACTTATTTCACTCAGGATGGAAAGTAGCCTTGATATGTATCACTCTGGTAACTGCCTAGCAACCAGATGTGATTACCCTAGCAACCAAGTAACAAATCACATATCTCTGCAACAGAAAATCAGAGAGACTTCCGGGTTGACTTATTTCACTCAGGATGGAAAGTAGCCTTGATATGTATCACTCTGGTAACTGCCTAGCAACCAGATGTGATTACCCTAGCAACCAAGTAACAAATCACATATCTCTGCACCAGAAAATCATAGAGACTTCCGGGTTGACTTGATTCACTCAGGATGGAAAGTAGCCTTGATATGTATCACTCTGGTAACTGCCTAGCAACCAGACGGGGTTACCCTAGCAACCAAGTAACAAATCATATCTCTGCAAAAGAAAATCAGAGAGACTTCCGGGTTGACTTATTTCACTCAGGATGGAAAGTAGCCTTGATATGTATCACTCTGGTAACTGCCTAGCAACCAGATGTGATTACCCTAGCAACCAAGTAACAAATCACATATCTCTGCAACAGAAAATCATAGAGACTTCCGGGTTGACTTGATTCACTCAGGATGGAAAGGAGGCTTAATAAGTATCACCCTGGTAACTGCATAGCAACCAGATGGGGTTACCCTAGCAACCAAGTAACAAATAATATATCTCTTCACCAGAAAATCGTAGAGACTTCCTGTTTGACTTATTTCACTCAGGATAGCAAGGAGTCTTGAAAAGTATCACTCTGGTAACTGCCTAGCAACGACAAGGGCTTACCCTAGCAACCAAGTAACAAATCACATAACTCTGCAACAGAAAATCAGAGAGACTTCCGGGTTGACTTATTTCACTCAGGATGGAAAGTAGCCTTGATATGTATCACTCTGGTAACTGCCTAGCAACCAGATGTGATTACCCTAGCAACCAAGTAACAAATCACATACCTCTGCAACAGAAAATCATAGAGACTTCCGGGTTGACTTTATTCACTCAGGATGAAAAGTAGCCTTGATATGTATCACTCTGGTAACTGCCTAGCAACCAGATGGGGTTACCCTAGCAACCAAGTAACAAATCACATATCTCTGCACCAGAAAATCGTAGAGACTACCCGTTTCACTTATTTCACTCAGGATGGAAAGTAGCCTTGATATGTATCACTCTGGTAACTGCATAGCAACCAGATGTGGTTACCCTAGCAACCAAGTAACAAATCACATATCTTTGAACCAGAACATCGTAGAGACTTAGGGGTTGACATATTTCACTCAGGATTGCAAGGAGCCTTATGAGTATCACTTTGGTAACTGCCTAGCAACCTGATGGGGTTACCCTAGCAACCAAGTAACAAATCACATATCTCTGCACCAGAAAATCGTAGAGACATCCAGTTTCACTTATTTCACTCAAGATGGAAAGTAGGCTTGATATGCATCACTCTGGTAACTGCCTAGCAACCAGATGTGGTTACCCTAGCAACCAAGTAACAAATCACATATCTCTGCACCAGAAAATCGTAGAGACTTCCTGTTTCACATATTTCACTCAGGATTGCAAGGAGCCTTGATATGTATCACCCTGGTAAATGCATAGCAACCAGACAGGGTTACCCTAGCAACCAAGTAACAAATAATATATCTCTGCACCAGAAAATCGTAGAGACTTCCTGTTTCACTTATTTTACTCAAGATGAAAAGTAGCCTTGATATATATCACTCTGGTAACTGCCTAGCAACCAGATGCGGTTACCCTAGCAACCAAGTAACAAATCACATATCTTTGAACCATAAAATCGTAGAGACTTAGGGGTTGACATATTTCACACAGGATTGCAAGGAGCCTTATGAGTATCACTTTGGTAACTGCCTAGCAACCAGATGGGGTTACCCTAGCAACCAACTAACAAATCACATATCTCTGCACCAGAACAACATAAAGAATTCTGGTTTTGTTCATGGGACTCAGGGTAGCAAGGATCTATCTATCCGTCTATCTATCTATCTATCTGAGGGTAATTCTCTATCTATCTGTCTGTCTGTCTATCTATCTATCTATCTATCTGAGGGTCATTCTCTATCTATTTATCTATCTATCTATCTATCTATCTATCTGAGGGTCATTCTCTATCTATCGATCTATCTATCTAACTATCTATCTGAGGGTCAATATCTATCTATCTATCTATCTATCTGAGGGTCATTCTCTATCTATCTATCTATCTATCTATCTATCTGAGGGTCATTCTCTATCTATCTATCTGTCTGTCTATCTATCTATCTGAGGGTCACTCTCTATCTATCTATCTATCTATCTATCTATCTATCTATCTGAGGGTCATTCTCTGTCTATCTATCTATCTATCTGAGGGTCATTCTCTATCTATCTCTCTATCTCTCTCTCTATCTATCTATCTATCTGAGGGTCATTCTCTGTCTATCTATCTATCTATCTATCTATCTGAGGGTCATTCTCTATCTATCTATCTGTCTGTCTATCTATCTATCTGAGGGTCACTCTCTATCTATCTATCTATCTATCTATCTATCTATCTATCTGAGGGTCATTCTCTGTCTATCTATCTATCTATCTGAGGGTCATTCTCTATCTATCTCTCTATCTCTCTCTCTATCTATCTATCTATCTGAGGGTCATTCTCTGTCTATCTATCTATCTATCTATCTATCTGAGGGTCATTCTCTGTCTATCTATCTATCTATCTGAGGGTCATTCTCTGTCTATCTATCTATCTATCTATCTGAGGGTCATTCTCTAATTATCTATCTGAGGGTCATTCTCTATCTATCTATCTATCTCTCTATCTATCTATCTATCTATCTATCTGAGGGTCATTCTCTATCTATCTATCTATCTATCTATCTGAGGGTCATTCTCTATCTATCTATCTATCTATCTATCTATCTATCTATCTATCTGAGGGTCATTCTCTATCTATCTATCTATCTATCTATCTATCTATCTATCTGAGAGTCATTCTCTATCTATCTATCTATCTATCTATCTATCATATTTGATAGACTGAATGGTCTTATAATCTTTGAACTTTGAGAACTACTAAAATTAATAACTACATCAAACTAAACCTTCAATCTTCAAGCTTTTACAACTACTTCAAACTTTATGCTAGGCTTTCTCAAGCCAACCTAAAGTTTGTACTCAAACTTTTTAATCTAGTTATTATTAGTGGTGCTTGCAAAGCAACACTATTGTAATCTCACATACTTATTTTTCTTCTTCTTCTTCTTCTTCTTCTTCTTCTTCCGTACAAAACTTCGGCACCTAACTCGTCCCGCACCTTTTGGCGTAGACCCATGAATGAGGTGTCAAATCGTGCGGCTCATTGAGGAGAGGTGTGCTATGACTTTTATAAGCGATCGGGGGTACGGTGTTTGCCCCAGGGGCAAAAAATTGGGCAAAAAATCCCATTGACTTAACATTGCGCCGAACTTTGACGAGTCATAGCTCAGATCGAGGATTTCACAGAGACGTGTGATTAACCACATTTGAAGAGGCTGACAGGCTCTGTGAGAACATACCTCACAATGGGGTAAAAGTTGCACCCCTGGGGGGCATGAGCTGCCCAAATTTGCCCCAATGTTAAGTCAATGGTAGATTTTGTATTGAACATAACTCTGGATCACAGTGTCTTAGAGACAAGGGGGCGGGCTCATTTTACTCAGACGACCAATCAGTCTCTCAGGATCATTGTGAAGCTATCAAGCCACGCCCTAGCAACCATTTAGAGCACCTTAGCAACAACTCCCATAGACTTCCATTGAAAGAGATCAAAGGGATATCTCTGGACTGAATTATCATAGAAACACGAGGGTGGTCTCGTTTGACTTGGGGCAGTAAAACAGCCAATCATGAATCCCCTCAACACTTCCTAGCCCCTCCCTAGCAACCATTTTCGAGCACCTCAGCAACCAAAATCCAAAGAGGGATATCTTCCATTCTGAATGTCACAGAGGCATGGGAGTTGGTTTGTATCATTCATACTGACAAGCAGCCATTGGAGATTCATCATTGGCAGCTGCCAAGCTACTCCCTAGCAACAATTTGGAGCACCCTAGCAACCACATTTATTGATTTCAATTTAAGTAAGATATCTTCAGATCAGAATGTCCTAGAGACATGATAGTTGCTTTGTTTTAATTGGGTGAGTAATCAGTCTTCATCTTTCATCATGTGAACTACTTAGCCACGCCCTAGCAACCATTTAAAGCACCCTAGCAACAAAACACCATTGACATCCATTCAATATCACTAAGATGTGTATCTTAGGATCAGAATGTCGTAGAGACTTCCGGGTTGACTTATTTCACTCAGGATGGAAAGTAGACTTGATAAATATCACCCTGGTAACTGCCTAGCAACCAAATGGGGTTACCCTAGCAACCAATAAACAAATCACATATCTCTGCACAAGAAAATCACAGAGACTTCCGGGTTGACTTATTTCACTCAGGATGGCAAGGAGCATTGTTTGCTGTCACCTTGGTAACTGCCTAGCAACCAGATGGGGTTACCCTAGCAACCAAGAAACAAATCACACATCTCTGCACAAGAAAATCACAGAGACTTCCGGGTTGACTTATTTCACTCAGGATGGCAAGGAGCATTGTTGGCTGTCACCTTGGTAACTGCCTAGCAACCAGATGGGGTTACCCTAGCAACCAATTAACAAATCACGTATCTCTGAACCACAGAATCGTAGAGATTCCAGGTTGACTTATTTCAGTCAGGATGGCAAGGAGCATTCTTGGCTGTCACCTTGGTAACTGCCTAGCAACCAGATGGGGTTACCCTAGCAACCAAGAAACAAATCACATATCTCTGTACTAGAAAATCACAGAGACTTCCGGGTTGACTTATTTCACTCAGGATGGCAAGGAGCATTGTTGCCTGTCACCTTGGTAACTGCCTAGCAACCAGATGGGGTTACCCTAGCAACCAATAAACAAATCACATATCGCTGCACAAGAAAATCACAGAGACTTCCGGGTTGACTTATTTCACTCAGGAGAGCAAGGAGCATTGTTGGCTGTCACCTTGGTAACTGCCTAGCAACCAGATGGGGTTACCCTAGCAACCAAGTAACAAATCATATATCTCTGAACCAGAAAATTGTAGTGATTCCGTGTTGACTTTTTTCATTTAGGATGGCAAGGAGCATTGTTGGCTTGCCCCTTGGTAACTGCCTAGCAACCAGATGGGGTTACCCTAGCAACCATGTAACAAATCACATATCTCTGTACTAGAAAATCGTAGAGACTTCCGGGTTGACATATTTTACTCAGGATGGCAAGTAGCGTTGGTGGCTGACACCTTAGTAACTGCATATCAACCAGATGGGTTTCCCTAGCAACCATGGAACAACACCTATATCTCTGCACCAGAACATTCTACTGTCATGGGGGTGGCCTCTTTCAACTTTGGGCAGTAGGTGGGACATTGTGGTAAGAAATTTTGCCACGGCAAGCACCACTCACATTTTCTTCAGGAAATGTACATTCTAGTTATAATTATTATTATTCCACACATAGTTTGGCGCGCTACTCCTCCCGCAGCTTTTGTCACAAAACCCTGAGTGAGGCATCAAATCGTGCGGCTCATTGAGGAGAGGTGTGCTATATCTTTTCTAAGCGATCGGGGGTATGTTGTTTGCCCCAGGGGCAAAAAATTGGGCAAAAAATCCCATTAACTTAACATTGCGCCAAACTTTGACAAGTCATAGCTCAGAGCAAGGATTTCACAGACACGTGTGATTTACCTCATTTGAAGAGGCTGACAGGCTCTGTGAGAACATACCTCACAATGGGGTAAAAGTTGCACCCCTTGGGGGCAGGAGCTGTCCAAATTTGCCCCAATGTTAAGTCTATGGTAGATTTTGTATTGAACATAACTCTGGATCACAGTGTCTTAGAGACAAGGGGGCGGGCTCATTTTACTCAGACGACCAATCAGTCTCTCAGGATCATTGTGAAGCTATCAAGCCACGCCCTAGCAACCATTTACAGTACCTTAGCAACAAGTCCCATAGACTTCCATTGAAAGAGATCAAAGGGATTTCTCTGGACTGAATTATCATAGAAACACAAGGGTGGTCTCGTTTGACTTGGGCCAGTAAAACAGCCAATCATGAATCCCCTCAACACTTCCTAGCCCCTCCCTAGCAACCACTTTCGAGCACCTTAGCAACCAAAATCCAAAGAGAGATATCTTCCATTCTGAATGTCACAGAGGCATGGGAGTTGGTTTATATCATTCATACTGACAAGCAGCCTTTGGAGATTCATCATTGGCAGCTGCCAAGCCACTCCCTAGCAACAATTTAGAGCACCCTGGCAACCACATTTATTGATTTCAATTACAATAAAATATCTTCAGATCAGAATGTCCTAGAGACATGATAGTTGCTTTGTTTTAACTGGGTGAGTAATCAGTCTTCAGCTTTCACCATGTGAACTACTTAGCCACGCCCTAGCAACCATTTAAAGCACCCTAGCAACAAAGAACCATTGACATCCATTCAAAATCACTAAGATGTGTATCTTAGGATCAGAATGACAGAGACTTCCGGGTTGACTTATTTCACTCAGGATAGCAATGAGCATTGTTCCCTGTCACCTTGATAACTGCCTAGCAACCAGATGGGGTTACCCTAGCAACCAAGAAACAAATCAAATATCTCTGCACAAGAAAATCACAGAGACTTCCGGGTTGACTTATTTCACTCTGGATGGCAAGGAGCATTGTTTGCTGTCACCTTGGTAACTGCCTAGCAACCAGATGGGGTTACCCTAGCAACCAAGAAACAAATCACATATCTCTGCACAAGAAAATCACAGAGACTTCCAGGTTGACTTATTTCACTCAGGATGGCAAGGAGCATTGTTGGCTGTCACCTTGGTAACTGCCTAGCAACCAGATGGGGTTACCCTAGCAACCAATTAACAAATCACGTATCTCTGAACCACAGAATCGTAGAGATTCCAGGTTGACTTATTTCAGTCAGGATGGCAAGGAGCATTCTTGGCTGTCACCTTGGTAACTGCCTAGCAACCAGATGGGGTTACCCTAGCAACCAAGAAACAAATCACATATCTCTGTACTAGAAAATCACAGAGACTTCCGGGTTGACTTATTTCACTCAGGATGGCAAGGAGCATTGTTGCCTGTCACCTTGGTAACTGCCTAGCAACCAGATGGGGTTACCCTAGCAACCAATAAACAAATCACATATCGCTGCACAAGAAAATCACAGAGACTTCCGGGTTGACTTATTTCACTCAGGAGAGCAAGGAGCATTGTTGGCTGTCACCTTGGTAACTGCCTAGCAACCAGATGGGGTTACCCTAGCAACCAAGTAACAAATCATATATCTCTGACCAGAAAATTGTAGTGATTCCGTGTTGACTTTTTTCATTTAGGATGGCAAGGAGCATTGTTGGCTTGCCCCTTGGTAACTGCCTAGCAACCAGATGGGGTTACCCTAGCAACCATGTAACAAATCACATATCTCTGTACTAGAAAATCGTAGAGACTTCCGGGTTGACATATTTTACTCAGGATGGCAAGTAGCGTTGGTGGCTGACACCTTAGTAACTGCATATCAACCAGATGGGTTTCCCTAGCAACCATGGAACAACACCTATATCTCTGCACCAGAACATTCTACTGTCATGGGGGTGGCCTCTTTCAACTTTGGGCAGTAGGTGGGACATTGTGGTAAGAAATTTTGCCACGGCAAGCACCACTCACATTTTCTTCAGGAAATGTACATTCTAGTTATAATTATTATTATTCCACACATAGTTTGGCGCGCTACTCCTCCCGCAGCTTTTGTCACAAAACCCTGAGTGAGGCATCAAATCGTGCGGCTCATTGAGGAGAGGTGTGCTATATCTTTTCTAAGCGATCGGGGGTATGTTGTTTGCCCCAGGGGCAAAAAATTGGGCAAAAAATCCCATTAACTTAACATTGCGCCAAACTTTGACAAGTCATAGCTCAGAGCAAGGATTTCACAGACACGTGTGATTTACCTCATTTGAAGAGGCTGACAGGCTCTGTGAGAACATACCTCACAATGGGGTAAAAGTTGCACCCCTTGGGGGCAGGAGCTGTCCAAATTTGCCCCAATGTTAAGTCTATGGTAGATTTTGTATTGAACATAACTCTGGATCACAGTGTCTTAGAGACAAGGGGGCGGGCTCATTTTACTCAGACGACCAATCAGTCTCTCAGGATCATTGTGAAGCTATCAAGCCACGCCCTAGCAACCATTTACAGTACCTTAGCAACAAGTCCCATAGACTTCCATTGAAAGAGATCAAAGGGATTTCTCTGGACTGAATTATCATAGAAACACAAGGGTGGTCTCGTTTGACTTGGGCCAGTAAAACAGCCAATCATGAATCCCCTCAACACTTCCTAGCCCCTCCCTAGCAACCACTTTCGAGCACCTTAGCAACCAAAATCCAAAGAGAGATATCTTCCATTCTGAATGTCACAGAGGCATGGGAGTTGGTTTATATCATTCATACTGACAAGCAGCCTTTGGAGATTCATCATTGGCAGCTGCCAAGCCACTCCCTAGCAACAATTTAGAGCACCCTGGCAACCACATTTATTGATTTCAATTACAATAAAATATCTTCAGATCAGAATGTCCTAGAGACATGATAGTTGCTTTGTTTTAACTGGGTGAGTAATCAGTCTTCAGCTTTCACCATGTGAACTACTTAGCCACGCCCTAGCAACCATTTAAAGCACCCTAGCAACAAAGAACCATTGACATCCATTCAAAATCACTAAGATGTGTATCTTAGGATCAGAATGACAGAGACTTCCGGGTTGACTTATTTCACTCAGGATAGCAATGAGCATTGTTCCCTGTCACCTTGATAACTGCCTAGCAACCAGATGGGGTTACCCTAGCAACCAAGAAACAAATCAAATATCTCTGCACAAGAAAATCACAGAGACTTCCGGGTTGACTTATTTCACTCTGGATGGCAAGGAGCATTGTTTGCTGTCACCTTGGTAACTGCCTAGCAACCAGATGGGGTTACCCTAGCAACCAAGAAACAAATCACATATCTCTGCACAAGAAAATCACAGAGACTTCCAGGTTGACTTATTTCACTCAGGATGGCAAGGAGCATTGTTGGCTGTCACCTTGGTTACTGCCTAGCAACCAGATGGGGTTACCCTAGCAACCAATTAACAAATCACATATCTCTGCACAAGAAAATCACAGAGACTTCCGGGTTGACTTATTTCACTCAGGATGGCAAGGCGCATTGTTGGCTGTCACCTTGGTAACTGCCTACCAACCAGATGGAGTTACCCTAGCAACCAAGAAACAAATCACATATCTCTGCACAAGAAAATCACAGAGACTTCCGGGTTGACTTATTTCACTCAGGATGGCAAGGAGCATTGTTGGCTGTCACCTTTGTAACTGCCTAGCAACCAAATGGGGTTACCCTAGCAACCAAGTAACAAATCACTTATCTCTGCACAAGAAAATCACAGAGACTTCCGGGTTGACTTATTTCACTCAGGATGGCAAGGAGCATTGTTGGCTGTCACCTTGGTAACTGCCTAGCAACCAGATGGGGTTACCCTAGCAACCAAGTAACAAATCACATATCTCTGTACTAGAAAATTGTACAGACTTCCGGGTTGACTTAATTTACTCAGCAACCAATGCTACTTGCCATCCTGTCACCTTAGTAACTGCATATCAACCAGATGGGTTTCCCTAGCAACCATGGAACAACACCAATATCTCTGCACCAGAACATCCTACTGTCATGGGGGTGGCCTCTTTCAACTTTGGGCAGTAGGTGGGACATTGTGGTAAGAAATTTTGCCACGGCAAGCACCACTCACATTTTCTTCAGGAAATGTACATTCTAGTTATAATTATTATTATTTCACACATAGTTCGGCGCGCTACTCCTCCCGCAGCTTTTGTCACAGACCCCTGAGTGAGGCATCAAATCGTGCGGCTCATTAAGGAGAGGTGTGCTATATCTTTTCTAAGCGATCGGGGGTATGGTGTTTGCCCCAGGGGCAAAAAATTGGGCAAAAAATCCCACTGACTTAACATTGAGCCAAACTTTGACGAGTCATAGCTCAGAGTGAGGATTTCGCAGAGACGTGTGATTTACCACATTTGAAGAGGCTGACAGGCTCTGTGAGAACATACCTCACAATGGGGTAAAAATTTTACCCCTGGGGAGCAGGAGCTGCCCAAAATTGCCCCAATGTAAGTCAATGGAATTTTTTGCAAAATTTTTTGGTCGCAGACCCACGAATGAGGCGTCAAATCGTGTGGATTATTTGGGAATGGTGTGCTATGACTTTTATAAGCGATCGGGGGTACGGTGTTTGCCCCAGGGGCAAAAAATTGGGCAAACAATCCCATTGACTTAACATTGAGCCGAATTTTGACGAGTCATAGCTCAGAGCGAGGATTTCGCAGAGACATGTGATTTACCTCATTTGAAGAGGCTGACAGGCTCTGTGAGAACGTACCTCACAATGGGGTAAAAGTTGCACCCCTGGGGGGCAGGAGCTGCCCAAATTTGCCCCAATGTTAAGTCTATGGTAGATTTTGTATTGAACATAACTCTGGATCACAGTGTCTTACAGACAAGGGGGCGGGCTCATTTTACTCAGACGACCAATCAGTCTCTCAGGATCATTGTGAAGCTATCAAGCCACGCCCTAGCAACCATTTACAGCACCTTAGCAACAAGTCCCATAGACTTCCATTGAAAAAGATCAAAGGGATTTCTCCGGACTGAATTATCATAGAAACACGAGGGTGGTCTCGTTTGACTTGGGGCAGTAAAACAGCCAATCATGAATCCCCTCAACACTTCCTAGCCCCTCCCTAGCAACCATTTTCGAGCACCTTAGCAACCAAAATCCAAATAGAGATATCTTCCATTCTGAATGTTACAGAAGCATGGGAGTTGGTTTATATCATTCATACTGACAAGCAGCCTTTGGAGATTCATCATTGGCAGCTGCCAAGCCACTCCCTAGCAACAATTTAGAGCACCCTAGCAACAACATTTATTGATTTCAATTACAGTAAAATATCTTCAGATCAGAATGTCCTAGAGACATGATAGTTGCTTTGTTTTCATTGGGTGAGTAATCAGTCTTCAGCTTTCATCATGTGAACTACTTAGCCACGCCCTAGCAACCATTTAAAGCACCCTAGCAACAAAGAACCATTGACATCCATTCAAAATCACTAAGATGTGTATCTTAGGATCAGAATGATGTAGAGACTTCAGGGTTGAATTATTTCACTCAGGATGGCAAGGAGCATTGTACCCTGTCACCTTGATAACTGCCTAGCAACCAGATGGGGTTACCCTAGCAACCAAGAAACAAATCAAATATCTCTGCACAAGAAAATCACAGAGACTTCCGGGTTGACTTATTTCACTCAGGATGGCAAGGAGCATTGTTGGCTGTCACCTTGGTAACTGCCTAGCAACCACATGGGGTTACCCTAGCAACCAAGTAACAAATCACATATCTTTGAACCAGAACATCGTAGAGACATAGGGGTTGAAATATTTCTCACAGGATTGCAAGGGGCCTTATGAGTATCACGTAGGTAACTGCCTAGCAACCAGATGGGGTTACCCTAGCAACCAAGAAAGAAATCGCATATCCCTGCACAAGAAAATCACAGAGACTTCCGGGTTGACTTATTTTACTCAGGATGGCAAGGAGCATTGTTGCCTGTCACCTTGGTAACTGCCTAGCAACCAGATGGGGTTACCCTAGCAACCAAGTAACAAATCATATATCTTTGAACCAGAAAATTGTAGTGATTCCGTGTTGACTTATTTCATTTAGGATGGCAAGGAGCATTGTTGGCTTGCCCCTTGGTAACTGCCTAGCAACCAGATGGGGTTACCCTAGCAACCAAGTAACAAATCACATACCTCTGTACTAGAAAATCGTAGAGACTTCCGGGTTGACTTATTTTACTCAGGATGGCGAGTAGCGTTGGTGGCTGTCACCTTAGTAACTGCATATCAACCAGATGGGTTTCCCTAGCAACCATGGAACAACACCTATATCTCTGCACCAGAACATCCTACTGTCATGGGGGTGGCCTCTTTCAACTTTGGGCAGTAGGTGGGACATTGTGGTACGAAATTATGCCACGGCAAGCACCACTCACATTTTCTTCAGGAAATGTACATTCTAGTTAGGTTGGCTTGAGAAAGCCAACTTAGTGAAATCCTATTTAAACTTATTATTAGGTTGGCTTGAGAAAGCCAACTTACTGAAATCCTATTTAAACTTATTATTATTATTATTATTATTATTCTTCTGAGACTAAATTTCTAAATGTAACTCCTCCTAGAGCTTTTAAGCTACATGCACCAAACTCGGCACAGACCTTCAGACTAATCCCGAATAGTGTGCTATATCTTTTCTAACTGATCGGACTTACGGTTTTCCTAAAAATGACGATCAAAACTCGGAAAAACTCCCATTGATTAACATTGCGGAATGTTCAGAAATTTAAATCCCAACTGCCGTTTTCACACACACAGACGAAAAAGGGCCTGTCAGCCCTGCGTCTCTCCCTCTCTCTCTCCCTAAGAGGATTTCTTTTATCAAGCAGCCAATAAGTAATGACCTAAAATCTTCATAGCCACAGTATAGTAGCTTCCAGGTTTACTTGATTCACTCAGTATGGAAAGGAGGCTTGATAAGTATCACCCTGGTAACTGCATAGCAACCAAACAGGGTTACCCTAGCAACCAAATAACAAATCACATATTTCTGCACCAGAAAATCATACAGACTTCCTGTTTCACTTATTTCACTCAGGATGGAAAGTAGCCTTGATATGTATCACTCTGGTAACTGCCTAGCAACCAGATGGGGTTACCCTAGCAACCAAGTAACAAATCACATATCTCTGCACCAGAAAATCATAGAGAATTTCTGTTTCACTTATTTCACTCAGGATGGAAAGTAGCCTTGATGTGTATTACTCTGGTAACTGCCTAGAAACCAGATGCGGTTACCCTAGCAACCAAGTAACAAATCACATATCTCTGCAACAGAAAATCGTAGAGACTTCCGGGTTGACATAATTCACTCAGGATGGAAAGGAGGCTTGATAAGTATCACCCTGGTAACGGCATAGCAACCAGATGGGGTTACCCTAGCAACCAAGTAACAAATAATATATCTATGCAACAGAAAATCGTAGAGACTTCCTGTTTCACTTATTTCACTCAGGATGGAAAGTAGCCTTGACATGTATCACTCTGGTAACTGCCTAGCAACCAGATGGGGTTACCCTAGCAACCAAGTAACAAATCACATATCTCTGCACCAGAAAATCATACAGACTTCCTGTTTCACTTATTTCACTCAGGATGGAAAGTAGCCTTGATATGTATCACGCTGGTAACTGCCTAGCAACCAGATGGGGTTACCCTAGCAACCAAGTAACAAATCAAATATCTCTGCACCAGAAAATCGTAGTGACTTCCTGTTTCACTTATTTCACTCAAGATGGAAAGTAGCCTTGATATGTATCACTCTGGTAACTGCCTAGAAACCAGATGTGATTACCCTAGCAACCAAGTAACAAATCACATATCTCTGCAACAGAAAATCAGAGAGACTTCCGGGTTGACTTATTTCACTCAGGATGGAAAGTAGCCTTGATATATGTATCACTCTGGTAACTGCCTAGCAACCAGATGTGATTACCCTAGCAACCAAGTAACAAATCACATATCTCTGCACCAGAAAATCATACAGACTTCCTGTTTCACTTATTTCACTCAGGATGGAAAGTAACCTTGATATGTATCACTCTGGTAACTGCCTAGCAACCAGACGGGGTTACCCTAGCAACCAAGTAACAAATCACATATCTCTGCACCAGAAAATCGTAGAGACTACCTGTTTCACTTATTTCACTCAGGATGGGAAAGTAGCCTTGATATGTATCACTCTGGTAACTGCATAGCAACCAGACAGGGTCACCTTAGCAACCAAGTAACAAATCACATATCTTTGAACCAGAACATCATAGAGACTTAGGGGTTGACATATTTCACACAGGATTGCAAGGAGCCTTATGAGTATCACTTTGGTAACTGCCTAGCAACCAGATGTGTTTACCCTAGCAACCAAGTAACAAATCACATATATCTGCACCAGAAAATCATAGAGACTTACTGTTTCACTTATTTCACTCAGGATGGAAAGTAGCCTTGATATGTATCCCTCTGGTAACTGCCTAGCAACCAGATGCGGTTACCCTAGCAACCAAGTAACAAATCACATATCTTTGAACCAGAATATCGTAGAGACTTAGGGGTTGACATATTTCACACAGGATTTCAAGGAGCCTTATGAGTATCACCTTAGTAACTGCCTAGCAACCAGATGGGGTTACCCTAGCAACCAACTAACAAATCACATATCTCTGCACCAGAAAATCGTAGAGACTTCCGGGTTGACATAATTCACTCAGGATGGAAAGGAGGCTTGATAAGTATCACTCTGGTAACTGCTTAGCAACGACAAGGGCTTACCCTAGCAACCAAGTAACAAATCACATAACTCTGCACCAGAAAATCGTAGAGACTTCCTGTTTCACTTATTTTACTCAAGATGGAAAGTAGCCTTGATATATATCACTCTGGTAACTGCCTATCAACCAGATATGGTTACCCTAGCAACCAAGTAACAAATCACATATCTATGCAACAGAAAATCATAGAGACTTCCGGGTTGACTTTATTCACTCAGAATGAAAAGGAGGCTTGATAAGGATCACCCTGGAAACTGCCTAGCAACCAGATTGGGTTACCCTAGCAACCAAGTAAAAAATGATATATCTATCTGTCTATCTGTCTATCTATCTATCTTTCTGATGGTCAATATCTATCTATCTATCCATCTATCTGAGGGTCAATATCTATCTATCTATCTATCTAACTATCTGCGGGTCAATAACTATCTATCTATCTATCTGTGGGTCATACTCTATCTATCTATATCTCAGGGTCAATGACTATCTGTCTATCTATATATCTGACGGTCAATATCTATCTATCTATCTATCTAAGAGTCAATGACTATCTATCTATCTATCTATCCATCTATCTAAGGGTCAATATCTATCTATCTATCTATCTATCTATCTATCTAACTATCTGCGGGTCAATAACTATCTATCTATCTATCTATCTATCTGTGGTTCATACTCTATCTATCTATATCTCAGGGTCAATGACTATCTATCTATCTATATATCTGACGGTCAATATCTATCTATCTATCTAATGGTCAATGACTATCAATCTATCTTTCTATCTTTCTATCTATCTATCTATCTATCTGAGGGTCAATATCTATCTATCTATCTGAGGATCAATATCTATCTATCTATCTATCTATCTATCTATCTATCTAATGGTCAATATCTATCTATCTATCTATCTATATATCTATCTGATGGTCAATAACTATCTATCTATCTATCTATCTATCTATCTATCTATCTGATGGTCAATAACTATCTATCTATCTATCTATCTATCTATCTATCTATCTGAGGGTCAATATCTATCTATCTATCTATCTATCTATGGGTCATACTCTATCTATCTATCTATCTATCTATCTATCTGATGGTCAAAATCTATCTATCTATCTATCTAACTATCTGCGGGTCAATAACTATCTATCTATCTATCTATCTATCTGTGGTTCATACTCTATCTATCTATATCTCAGGGTCAATGACTATCTATCTATCTATTTATCTGACGGTCAATATCTATCTATCTAAGGGTCAATGACTATCAATCTATCTTTCTATCTTTCTATCTATCTATCTGAGGGTCAATATCTATCTATCTATCTGAGGATCAATATCTATCTATCTATCTATCTATCTATCTATCTATCTGAGGGTCAATATCTATCTATCTATCTATCTATCTATCTATCTATGGGTCATACTCTATCTATCTATCTATCTATCTATCTATCTGAGGGTCAATATCTATCTATCTATCTATCTATCTATCTGAGGGTCAATATCTATCTATCTATCTATCTAACTATCTGCGGGTCAATAACTATCTATCTATCTATCTATCTAAGGGTCAATGACTATCAATCTATCTTTCTATCTTTCTATCTATCTATCTGAGGGTCAATATCTATCTATCTATCTGAGGATCAATATCTATCTATCTATCTATCTAATGGTCAATATCTATCTATCTATCTATCTATCTATCTATCTGATGGTCAATAACTATCTATCTATCTATCTATCTATCTATCTATCTGATGGTCAATAACTATCTATCTATCTATCTATCTGAGGGTCAATATCTATCTATCTATCTATCTATCTATCTATCTATCTGAGGGTCAATATCTATCTATCTATCTATCTATCTGAGGGTCAATATCTATCTATCTATCTATCTATTTGATAGACTGAATGGTTTTATAATCTCTAAACTTTGAACTTTGAAAACTACTACTTATAATTACATCAAATTAGAAACCGTAAATCTTCAAACTTTTACAACTACTTCAAACTTTATGCTAGGCTTTCTCAAGCCAACCTAAAGTTTGTACTCAAACTTTTTAATCTAGTTAGGTTGGCTTGAGAAAGCCAACTTACTGAAATCCTATTTAAACTTATTATTATTAGGTTGGCTTGAGAAAGCCAACTTACTGAAATCCTATTTAAACTTATTATTATTATTATTATTATTCTGAGACTAAATTTCTAAATGTAACTCCTCCTAGAGCTTTTAAGCTACATGCACCAAACTCGGCACAGACCTTCAGACTAATCCCGAATAGTGTGCTATATCTTTTCTAACTGATCGGACTTACGGTTTTCCTAAAAATGACGATCAAAACTCGGAAAAACTCCCATTGATTAACATTGCGGAATGTTCAGAAATTTAAATCCCAACTGACGTTTTCACACACACACAGACGAAAAAGGGCCTGTCAGCCCTGCGTCTCTCCTTCTCTCTCTCCCTCAGAGGATTTCTTTTATCAAGCAGCCAATAAGTAATGACCTAAAATCTTCATAGCCACAGTATAGTAGCTTCCAGGTTGACTTGATTCACTCAGTATGGAAAGGAGGCTTGATAAGTATCACCCTGGTAACTGCATAGCAACCAGACAGGGTTACCCTAGCAACCAAATAACAAATCACATATTTCTGCACCAGAAAATCATACAGACATCCTGTTTCACTTATTTCACTCAGGATGGAA
The DNA here is from genome assembly GCA_032164185.1 of Moxostoma hubbsi. NCBI lineage: Eukaryota > Metazoa > Chordata > Actinopteri > Cypriniformes > Catostomidae > Moxostoma > Moxostoma hubbsi. Next base: position 41,786,937 of record JAVLUX010000021.1, read on the forward strand.
AGTAGCCTTGATATGTATCACTCTGGTAACTGCCTAGCAACCAGATGGGGTTACCCTAGCAACCAAATAACAAATCACATATCTCTGCACCAGAAAATCATACAGACTTCCTGTTTCACTTATTTCACTCAGGATGGAAAGTAGCCTTGATATGTATCACTCTGGTAACTGCCTAGCAACCAGATGGGGTTACCCTAGCAACCAAGTAACAAATCACATATTTCTGCACCAGAAAATCGTAGTGACTTCCTGTTTCACTTATTTCACTCAAGATGGAAAGTAGCCTTGATATGTATCACTCTGGTAACTGCCTAGCAACCAGATGTGATTACCCTAGCAACCAAGTAACAAATCACATATCTCTGCAACAGAAAATCAGAGAGACTTCCTGTTTGACTTATTTCACTCAGGATGGAAAGTAGCCTTGATATGTATCCCTCTGGTAACTGCCTAGCAACCAGATGCGGTTACCCTAGCAACCAAGTAACAAATCGCATATCTTTGAACCAGAACATCGTAGAGACTTAGGGGTTAACATATTTCACACAGGATTGCAAGGTGCCTTATGAGTATCACCTTGGTAACTGCCTAGCAACCAGATGGGGTTACCCTAGGAACCAACTAACAAATCACATATCTCTGCACCAGAAAATCGTGGAGACTTCCTGTTTCACTTATTTCACTCAGGATGGAAAGTAGCCTTGATATGTATCACTCTGGTAACTGCCTAGCAACCAGATGTGATTACCCTAGCAACCAAGTAACAAATCACATATCTCTGCAACAGAAAATCAGAGAGACTTCCGGGTTGACTTATTTCACTCAGGATGGAAAGTAGCCTTGATATGTATCACTCTGGTAACTGCCTAGCAACCAGATGTGATTACCCTAGCAACCAAGTAACAAATCACATATCTCTGCAACAGAAAATCATAGAGACTTCCGGGTTGACTTTATTCAATCAGGATGGAAAGTAGCCTTGATATGTATCACTCTGGTAACTGCCTAACAACCAGACGGGGTTACCCTAGCAACCAAGTAACAAATCACATATCTCTGCACCAGAAAATCGTAGAGACTACCTGTTTCACTTATTTCACTCAGGATGGAAAGTAGCCTTGATATGTATCATTCTGGTAACTGCATAGCAACCAGACAGGGTTACCTTAGCCACCAAGTAACAAATCACATATCTTTGAACCAGAACATCGTAGAGACTTAGGGGTTGACATATTTCACACAGGATTGCAAGGAGCCTTATGAGTATCACTTTGGTAACTGCCTAGCAACCAGATGTGTTTACCCTAGCAACCAAGTAACAAATCACATATCTCTGCACCAGAAAATCATAGAGACTTCCTGTTTCACTTATTTCACAAAGGATGGAAAGTAGCCTTGATATGTATCCCTCTGGTAACTGCCTAGCAACCAGATGCGGTTACCCTAGCAACCAAGTAACAAATCACATATCTTTGAACCAGAACATCGTAGAGACTTAGGGGTTGACATATTTCACACAGGATTGCAAGGAGCCTTATGAGTATCACCTTAGTAACTGCCTAGCAACCAGATGGGGTTACCCTAGCAACCAACTAACAAATCGCATATCTCTGCACCAGAAAATCGTAGAGAATTCCGGGTTGACATCATTTATTCAGGATGGAAAGGAGGCTTGATAAGTATCACTCTGGTAACTGCCTAGCAATGACAAGGGCTTACCCTAGCAACCAAGTAACAAATCACATAACTCTGCACCAGAAAATCGTAGAGACTTCCTGTTTCACTTATTTTACTCAAGATGGAAAGTAGACTTGATATATATCACTCTGGTAACTGCCTATCAACCAGATATGGTTACCCTAGCAACCAAGTAACAAATCACATATCTATGCAACAGAAAATCATAGAGACTTCCGGGTTGACATAATTCACTCAGGATGGAAAGGAGGCTTGATAAGTATCACCCTGGTAACTGCATAGCAACCAGATGGGGTTAACATAGCAACCAAGTAACAAATAATATATCTCTTCACCAGAAAATCGTAGAGACTTCCTGTTTGACTTATTTCACTCAGGATAGCAAGGAGTCTTGAAAAGTATCACTCTGGTAACTGCCTAGCAACGACAAGGGCTTACCCTAGCAACCAAGTAACAAATCACATAACTCTGCACCAGAAAATCAGAGAGACTTCCTGTTTCACTTATTTCACTCAGGATGGAAAGTAGCCTTGATATGTATCACTCTGGTAACTGCCTAGCAACCAGATGGGGTTACCCTAGCAACCAAGTAACAAATCACATATCTCTGCAACAGAAAATCAGAGAGACTTCTGGGTTGACTTTTTTCACTCAGGATGGAAAGTAGCCTTGATTTGTATCACTCTGGTAACTGCCTAGCAACCAGATGTGATTACCCTAGCAACCAAGTAACAAATCACATATCTTTGAACCAGAACATCGTAGAGACTTAGGGGTTGACATATTTCACACAGGATTGCAAGGAGCCTTATGAGTATCACTTTGGTAACTGCCTAGCAACCAGATGTGTTTACCCTAGCAACCAAGTAACAAATCACATATCTCTGCACCAGAAAATCATAGAGACTTCCTGTTTCACTTATTTCACTCAGGATGGAAAGTAGCCTTGATATGTATCCCTCTGGTAACTGCCTAGCAACCAGATGCGGTTACCCTAGCAACCAAGTAACAAATCACATATCTTTGAACCAGAACATCGTAGAGACTTAGGGGTTGACATATTTCACACAGGATTGCAAGGAGCCTTATGAGTATCACCTTGGTAACTGCCTAGCAACCAGATGGGGTTACCCTAGCAACCAACTAACAAATCACATATCTCTGCACCAGAAAATCGTAGAGACTTCCGGGTTGACATAATTCACTCAGGATGGAAAGGAGGCTTGATAAGTATCACCCTGGTAACTGCATAGCAACCAGATGGGGTTACCCTAGCAACCAAGTAAAAAATGATATATCTCTTCACCAGAAAATCGTAGAGACTTCCTGTTTGACTTATTTTACTCAGGATGGAAAGTAGCCTTGATATATATCACTCTGGTAACTGCCTATCAACCAGATATGGTTACCCTAGCAGCCAAGTAACAAATCACATATCTATGCAACAGAAAATCAAAGAGACTTCCGGGTTGACTTTATTCACTCAGAATGAAAAGGAGGCTTGATAAGGATCACCCTGGAAACTGCCTAGCAACCAGATTGGGTTACCCTAGCAACCAAGTAAAAAATGATATATCTGTCTATCTATCTATCTATCTATCTATCTATCTATCTATCTTTCTGAGGGTCACTATCTATCTATCTATCTATCTGAGGGTCAATATCTATCTAACTATCTGAGGGTCAATAACTATCTATCTATCTATCTGTGGGTCATACTCTATCTATCTATATCTCAGGGTCAATGACAATCTATCTATCTATATATATCTGACGGTCAATATCTATCTATCTATCTAAGGGTCAATGACTATCTATCTATCTATCTGAGGGTCAATATCTATCTATCTATCTGAGGATCAATATCTATCTATCTATCTATCTATCTATCTATCTGATGGTCAATAACTATCTATCTATCGATCTATCTATCTGATGGTCAATATCTATCTATCTATCTATCTATCTATCTATCTGTGGGTCATACTCTATCTATCTATCTATCTATCTATCTGAGGGTCAATATCTATCTATCTATCTATCTATCTATCTGATGGTCAATATCTATCTATCTATCTATCTATCTATCTATCTATCTGATGGTCAATATCTATCTATCTATCTATCTATCTATCTGTGGGTCATACTCTATCTATCTATCTATCTATCTATCTATCGAGGGTCAATATCTATCTATCTATCTATCTATCTATTCTATTTGATAGACTGAATGGTTTTATAATCTCTAAACTTTGAACTTTGAAAACTACTACTAATAATTACATCAAACTAGAAACCGTAAATCTTCAAATTTTACAACTAATACAAACTTTATGCTAGGCTTTCTCAAGCCAACCTAAAGTTTGTACACAAACTTTTTAATCTAGTTATTATTATTATTCTTCTGAGACTAAATTTCTAAATGCAACTCCTCCTAGAGCTTTTAAGCTACATGCACCAAACTCGGCACAGACCTTCAGACTAATCCCGAATAGTGTGCTATATCTTTTCTAACTGATCGGACTTACGGTTTTCCTAAAAATGACGATCAAAACTCGGAAAAACTCCCATTGATTAACATTGCGGAATGTTCAGAAATTTAAATCCCAACTGACGTTTTCACACACACAGACAAAAAAGGGCCTGTCAGCCCTGCGTCTCTCCCTCTCTCTCTCCCTCAGAGGATTTCTTTTATCAAGCAGCCAATAAGTAATGACCTAAAATCTTCATAGCCACAGTATAGTAGCTTCCAGGTTGACTTGATTCACTCAGTATGGAAAGGAGGCTTGATAAGTATCACCCTGGTAACTGCCTAGCAACCAGATGGGGTTACCCTAGCAACCAACTAACAAATCACATATCTATGCACCAGAAAATCGTAGAGACTTCCTGTTTCACTTATTTCACTCAGGATGGAAAGTAGCCTTGATATGTATCACTCTGGTAACTGCCTAGCAACCAGATGTGATTACCCTAGCAACCAAGTAACAAATCACATATCTCTGCAACAGAAAATCAGAGAGACTTCCGGGTTGACTTATTTCACTCAGGATGGAAAGTAGCCTTGATATGTATCACTCTGGTAACTGCCTAGCAACCAGATGTGATTACCCTAGCAACCAAGTAACAAATCACATATCTCTGCAACAGAAAATCATAGAGACTTCCGGGTTGACTTGATTCACTCAGGATGGAAAGTAGCCTTGATATGTATCACTCTGGTAACTGCCTAGCAACCAGACGGGGTTACCCTAGCAACCAAGTAACAAATCACATATATCTGCACCAGAAAATCGTAGAGACTTCCTGTTTCACTTATTTCACTCAGGATGGAAAGTAGCCTTGATATGTATCACTCTGGTAACTGCCTAGCAACCAGATATGATTACCCTAGCAACCAAGTAACAAATCACATATCTCTGCAACAGAAAATCAGAGAGACTTCCGGGTTGACTTATTTCACTCAGGATGGAAAGTAGCCTTGATATGTATCACTCTGGTAACTGCCTAGCAACCAGACGGGGTTACCCTAGCAACCAAATAACAAATCACATATATCTGCACCAGTATATCGTAGAGACTACCTGTTTCACTTATTTCACTCAGGATGGAAAGTAGCCTTGATATGTATCACTCTGGTAACTGCATAGCAACCAGACAGGGTTACCTTAGCAACCAAGTAACAAATCACATATCTTTGAACCAGAACATCGTAGAGACTTAGGGGTTGACATATTTCACACAGGATTGCAAGGAGCATTATGAGTATCACTTTGGTAACTGCCTAGCAACCAGATGTGTTTACCCTAGCAACCAAGTAACAAGTCACATATCTCTGCACCAGAAAATCATAGAGACTTCCTGTTTCACTTATTTCACTCAGGATGGAAAGTAGCCTTGATATGTATCCCTGTGGTAACTGCCTAGCAACCAGATGCGGTTACCCTAGCAACCAAGTAACAAATCACATATCTTTGAACCAGAACATCGTAGAGACTTAGGGTTTGACATATTTCACACAGGATTGCAAGGAGCCTTATGAGTATCACCTTAGTAACTGCCTAGCAACCAGATGGGGTTACCCTAGCAACCAACTAACAAATCACATATCTCTGCACCAGAAAATCGTAGAGACTTCCGGGTTGACATAATTCACTCAGGATGGAAAGGAGGCTTGATAAGTATCACTCTGGTAACTGCCTAGCAACGACAAGGGCTTACCCAAGCAACCAAGTAACAAATCACATATCTATGCAACAGAAAATCATAGAGACTTCCGGGTTGACTTTATTCACTCAGAATGAAAAGGAGGCTTGATAAGGATCACCCTGGAAACTGCCTAGCAACCAGATTGGGTTACCCTAGCAACCAAGTAAAAAATGATATATCTATCTGTCTATCTATCTATCTATCTATCTATCTATTTATCTATCTATCTTTCTGATGGTCAATATCTATCTATCTATCTATCTATCTGAGGGTCAATATCTATCTATCTATCTATCTATCTAACTATCTGCGGGTCAATAACTATCTATCTATCTATATATCTGATGGTCAATATCTATCTATCTATCTAAGGGTCAATGACTATCAATCTAACTATCTATCTTTCTATCTATCTATCTATCTATCTATCTGAGGGTCAATATCTATCTATCTATCTGAGGATCAATATCTATCTATCTATCTATCTATCTAACTATCTGCGGGTCAATAACTATCTATCTATCTATCTGTGGGTCATACTCTATCTATCTATATCTCAGGGTCAATGACTATCTATCTATCTATATATCTGACGGTCAATATCTATCTATCTATCTAAGGGTCAATGACTATCTATCTATCTATCTATCTATCTGAGGGTCAATATCTATCTATCTATCTATCTAACTATCTGCGGGTCAATAACTATCTATCTATCTATCTATCTGATGGTCAATAACTATCTATCTATCTATCTATCTATCTATCTGATGGTCAATAACTATCTATCTATCTATCTTTCTATCTATCTATCTGTGGGTCATACTCTATCTATCTATTTATCTATCTATCTGAGGGTCAATATCTATCTATCTATCTATCTATCTATCTATCTGCGGGTCAATAACTATCTATCTATCTATCTGTGGGTCATACTCTATCTATCTATATCTCAGGGTCAATGACTATCTATCTATATATCTGACGGTCAATATCTATCTATCTATCTAAGGGTAAATGACTATATATCTACCTATCTATCTATCTAACTATCTGCGGGTCAATAACTATCTATCTATCTATCTATCTATCTATCTATCTATCTATCTATCTATCTATCTGTGGGTCATACTCTATCTATCTATTTATCTATCTATCTGAGGGTCAATATCTATCTATCTATCTATCTATCTATCTATCTGATGGTCAATAACTATCTATCTATCTATCTGATGGTCAATAACTATCTATCTATCTATCTTTCTATCTATCTATCTGTGGGTCATACTCTATCTATCTATCTATCTATCTGAGGGTCAATATCTATCTATCTATCTATCTATCTATCTATCTATCTATCTGTGGGTCATACTCTATCTATCTATCTATCTATCTATCTATCTGAGGGTCAATATCTATCTATCTATCTATCTATCTGTGGGTCATACTCTATCTATCTATCTATCTATCTGAGGGTCAATATTTATCTATCTATCTATCTATCTATCTGAGGGTCAATATCTATCTATCTATCTATCTATCTGAGGGTCAATATCTATCTAATCTATTTGATAGACTGAATAATTTTATAATCTCTAAACTTTGAACTTTGAAAACTACTACTAATAATTACATCAAACTAGAAACCGTAAATCTTCAAACTTTTACAACTACTTCAAACTTTATGCTAGGCTTTCTCAAGCCAACCTAAAGTTTGTACTCAAACTTTTTAATCTAGTTAGGTTGGCTTGAGAAAGCCAACTTACTGAAATCCTATTTAAACTTATTATTATTATTATTCTGAGACTAAATTTCTAAATCTAACTCCTCCTAGAGCTTTTAAGCTACATGCACCAAACTCGGCACAGACCTTCAGACTAATCCCGAATAGTGTGCTATATCTTTTCTAACTGATCGGACTTACGGTTTTCCTAAAAATGACGATCAAAACTCGGAAAAACTCCCATTGACTTAACATTGCGGAATGTTCAGAAATTTAAATCCCAACTGACGTTTTCACACACACAGACAAAAAAGGGCCTGTCAGCCCTGCATCTCTCCCTCTCTCTCTCCCTCAGAGGATTTCTTTTATCAAGCAGCCAATAAGTAATGACCTAAAATCTTCATAGCCACAGTATAGTAGCTTCCAGGTTGACTTGATTCACTCAGTATGGAAAGGAGGCTTGATAAGTATCACCCTGGTAACTGCATAGCAACCAGACAGGGTTACCCTAGCAACCAAATAACAAATCACATATCTCTGCACCAGAAAATCATACAGCCTTCCTGTTTCACTTATTTCACTCAGGATGGAAAGGAGGCTTGATATGTATCACTCTGGTAAACTGCCTAGCAACCAGATGTGATTACCCTAGCAACCAAGTAACAAATCACATATCTTTGAACCAGAACATCGTAGAGACTTAGGGGTTGACATATTTCACACAGGATTGCAAGGAGCCTTATGAGTATCACTTTGGTAACTGCCTAGCAACCAGATGTGTTTACCCTAGCAACCAAGTAACAAATCACATATCTCTGCACCAGAAAATCATAGAGACTTCCTGTTTCACTTATTTCACTCAGGATGGAAAGTAGCCTTGATATGTATCCCTCTGGTAACTGCCTAGCAACCAGATGCGGTTACCCTAGCAACCAAGTAACAAATCACATATCTTTGAACCAGAACATCGTAGAGACTTAGGGGTTGACATATTTCACACAGGATTGCAAGGAGCCTTATGAGTATCACCTTGGTAACTGCCTAGCAACCAGATGGGGTTACCCTAGCAACCAACTAACAAATCACATATCTCTGCACCAGAAAATCGTAGAGACTTCCGGGTTGACATAATTCACTCAGGATGGAAAGGAGGCTTGATAAGTATCACCCTGGTAACTGCATAGCAACCAGATGGGGTTACCCTAGCAACCAAGTAACAAATAATATATCTCTTCACCAGAAAATCGTAGAGACTTCCTGTTTGACTTATTTTACTCAGGATGGAAAGTAGCCTTGATATATATCACTCTGGTAACTGCCTATCAACCAGATATGGTTACCCTAGCAGCCAAGTAACAAATCACATATCTATGCAACAGAAAATCAAAGAGACTTCCGGGTTGACTTTATTCACTCAGAATGAAAAGGAGGCTTGATAAGGATCACCCTGGAAACTGCCTAGCAACCAGATTGGGTTACCCTAGCAACCAAGTAAAAAATGATATATCTATCTGTCTATCTATCTATCTATCTATCTATCTATCTATCTTTCTGAGGGTCACTATCTATCTATCTATCTATCTGAGGGTCAATATCTATCTAACTATCTGAGGGTCAATAACTATCTATCTATCTATCTGTGGGTCATACTCTATCTATCTATATCTCAGGGTCAATGACAATCTATCTATCTATATATATCTGACGGTCAATATCTATCTATCTATCTAAGGGTCAATGACTATCTATCTATCTATCTGAGGGTCAATATCTATCTATCTATCTGAGGATCAATATCTATCTATCTATCTATCTATCTATCTATCTATCTGATGGTCAATAACTATCTATCTATCGATCTATCTATCTGATGGTCAATATCTATCTATCTATCTATCTATCTATCTATCTATCTATCTATCTGTGGGTCATACTCTATCTATCTATCTATCTATCTATCTATCTATCTGAGGGTCAATATCTATCTATCTATCTATCTATCTATCTGATGGTCAATATCTATCTATCTATCTATCTGATGGTCAATATCTATCTATCTATCTATCTATCTATCTATCTATCTGATGGTCAATATCTATCTATCTATCTATCTATCTATCTATCTATCTGTGGGTCATACTCTATCTATCTATCTATCTATCTATCTATCGAGGGTCAATATCTATCTATCTATCTATCTATCTATCTATTCTATTTGATAGACTGAATGGTTTTATAATCTCTAAACTTTGAACTTTGAAAACTACTACTAATAATTACATCAAACTAGAAACCGTAAATCTTCAAATTTTACAACTAATACAAACTTTATGCTAGGCTTTCTCAAGCCAACCTAAAGTTTGTACACAAACTTTTTAATCTAGTTATTATTATTATTCTTCTGAGACTAAATTTCTAAATGTAACTCCTCCTAGAGCTTTTAAGCTACATGCACCAAACTCGGCACAGACCTTCAGACTAATCCCGAATAGTGTGCTATATCTTTTCTAACTGATCGGACTTACGGTTTTCCTAAAAATGACGATCAAAACTCGGAAAAACTCCCATTGATTAACATTGCGGAATGTTCAGAAATTTAAATCCCAACTGACGTTTTCACACACACAGACAAAAAAGGGCCTGTCAGCCCTGCGTCTCTCCCTCTCTCTCTCCCTCAGAGGATTTCTTTTATCAAGCAGCCAATAAGTAATGACCTAAAATCTTCATAGCCACAGTATAGTAGCTTCCAGGTTGACTTGATTCACTCAGTATGGAAAGGAGGCTTGATAAGTATCACCCTGGTAACTGCCTAGCAACCAGATGGGGTTACCCTAGCAACCAACTAACAAATCACATATCTATGCACCAGAAAATCGTAGAGACTTCCTGTTTCACTTATTTCACTCAGGATGGAAAGTAGCCTTGATATGTATCACTCTGGTAACTGCCTAGCAACCAGATGTGATTACCCTAGCAACCAAGTAACAAATCACATATCTCTGCAACAGAAAATCAGAGAGACTTCCGGGTTGACTTATTTCACTCAGGATGGAAAGTAGCCTTGATATGTATCACTCTGGTAACTGCCTAGCAACCAGATGTGATTACCCTAGCAACCAAGTAACAAATCACATATCTCTGCAACAGAAAATCATAGAGACTTCCGGGTTGACTTGATTCACTCAGGATGGAAAGTAGCCTTGATATGTATCACTCTGGTAACTGCCTAGCAACCAGACGGGGTTACCCTAGCAACCAAGTAACAAATCACATATATCTGCACCAGAAAATCGTAGAGACTTCCTGTTTCACTTATTTCACTCAGGATGGAAAGTAGCCTTGATATGTATCACTCTGGTAACTGCCTAGCAACCAGATATGATTACCCTAGCAACCAAGTAACAAATCACATATCTCTGCAACAGAAAATCAGAGAGACTTCCGGGTTGACTTATTTCACTCAGGATGGAAAGTAGCCTTGATATGTATCACTCTGGTAACTGCCTAGCAACCAGACGGGGTTACCCTAGCAACCAAATAACAAATCACATATATCTGCACCAGTATATCGTAGAGACTACCTGTTTCACTTATTTCACTCAGGATGGAAAGTAGCCTTGATATGTATCACTCTGGTAACTGCATAGCAACCAGACAGGGTTACCTTAGCAACCAAGTAACAAATCACATATCTTTGAACCAGAACATCGTAGAGACTTAGGGGTTGACATATTTCACACAGGATTGCAAGGAGCATTATGAGTATCACTTTGGTAACTGCCTAGCAACCAGATGTGTTTACCCTAGCAACCAAGTAACAAGTCACATATCTCTGCACCAGAAAATCATAGAGACTTCCTGTTTCACTTATTTCACTCAGGATGGAAAGTAGCCTTGATATGTATCCCTGTGGTAACTGCCTAGCAACCAGATGCGGTTACCCTAGCAACCAAGTAACAAATCACATATCTTTGAACCAGAACATCGTAGAGACTTAGGGTTTGACATATTTCACACAGGATTGCAAGGAGCCTTATGAGTATCACCTTAGTAACTGCCTAGCAACCAGATGGGGTTACCCTAGCAACCAACTAACAAATCACATATCTCTGCACCAGAAAATCGTAGAGACTTCCGGGTTGACATAATTCACTCAGGATGGAAAGGAGGCTTGATAAGTATCACTCTGGTAACTGCCTAGCAACGACAAGGGCTTACCCAAGCAACCAAGTAACAAATCACATATCTATGCAACAGAAAATCATAGAGACTTCCGGGTTGACTTTATTCACTCAGAATGAAAAGGAGGCTTGATAAGGATCACCCTGGAAACTGCCTAGCAACCAGATTGGGTTACCCTAGCAACCAAGTAAAAAATGATATATCTATCTGTCTATCTATCTATCTATCTATCTATCTATCTATCTATCTATCTTTCTGATGGTCAATATCTATCTATCTATCTATCTATCTGAGGGTCAATATCTATCTATCTATCTATCTATCTAACTATCTGCGGGTCAATAACTATCTATCTATCTATCTATCTATCTATCTATCTATGGTTCATACTCTATCTATCTATATCTCAGGGTCAATGACTATCTATCTATCTATATATCTGATGGTCAATATCTATCTATCTATCTAAGGGTCAATGACTATCAATCTAACTATCTATCTTTCTATCTATCTATCTATCTATCTATCTGAGGGTCAATATCTATCTATCTATCTGAGGATCAATATCTATCTATCTATCTATCTATCTAACTATCTGCGGGTCAATAACTATCTATCTATCTATCTGTGGGTCATACTCTATCTATCTATATCTCAGGGTCAATGACTATCTATCTATCTATATATCTGACGGTCAATATCTATCTATCTATCTAAGGGTCAATGACTATCTATCTATCTATCTATCTATCTGAGGGTCAATATCTATCTATCTATCTATCTATCTAACTATCTGCGGGTCAATAACTATCTATCTATCTATCTATCTGATGGTCAATAACTATATCTATCTATCTATCTATCTGATGGTCAATAACTATCTATCTATCTATCTATCTATCTTTCTATCTATCTATCTGTGGGTCATACTCTATCTATCTATTTATCTATCTATCTGAGGGTCAATATCTATCTATCTATCTATCTATCTATCTGATGGTCAATAACTATCTATCTATCTATCTGATGGTCAATAACTATCTATCTATCTATCTATCTATCTGAAGGTCAATATCTATCTATCTATCTATCTATCTATCTATCTATCTATCTGTGGGTCATACTCTATCTATCTATCTATCTATCTATCTATCTATCTGAGGGTCAATATCTATCTATCTATCTATCTATCTGTGGGTCATACTCTATCTATCTATCTATCTATCTATCTGAGGGTCAATATTTATCTATCTATCTATCTATCTGAGGGTCAATATCTATCTATCTATCTATCTATCTGAGGGTCAATATCTATCTAATCTATTTGATAGACTGAATAATTTTATAATCTCTAAACTTTGAACTTTGAAAACTACTACTAATAATTACATCAAACTAGAAACCGTAAATCTTCAAACTTTTACAACTACTTCAAACTTTATGCTAGGCTTTCTCAAGCCAACCTAAAGTTTGTACTCAAACTTTTTAATCTAGTTAGGTTGGCTTGAGAAAGCCAACTTACTGAAATCCTATTTAAACTTATTATTATTATTATTCTGAGACTAAATTTCTAAATCTAACTCCTCCTAGAGCTTTTAAGCTACATGCACCAAACTCGGCACAGACCTTCAGACTAATCCCGAATAGTGTGCTATATCTTTTCTAACTGATCGGACTTACGGTTTTCCTAAAAATGACGATCAAAACTCGGAAAAACTCCCATTGACTTAACATTGCGGAATGTTCAGAAATTTAAATCCCAACTGACGTTTTCACACACACAGACAAAAAAGGGCCTGTCAGCCCTGCATCTCTCCCTCTCTCTCTCCCTCAGAGGATTTCTTTTATCAAGCAGCCAATAAGTAATGACCTAAAATCTTCATAGCCACAGTATAGTAGCTTCCAGGTTGACTTGATTCACTCAGTATGGAAAGGAGGCTTGATAAGTATCACCCTGGTAACTGCATAGCAACCAGACAGGGTTACCCTAGCAACCAAATAACAAATCACATATCTCTGCACCAGAAAATCATACAGCCTTCCTGTTTCACTTATTTCACTCAGGATGGAAAGGAGGCTTGATAAGTATCACTCTGGTAACTGCCTAGTAACCAGATGTGGTTACCCTAGCAACCAAGTAACAAATCACATATCTTTGAACCAGAACATGGTAGAGACTTAGGGGTTGACATATTTCACACAGGATTGCAAGGGGCCTTATGAGTATCACTTTGGTAACTGCCTAGCAACCAGATGTGGTTACCCTAACAACCAAGTAACAAATCACATATCTTTGCACCAGAAAATTGTAGAGACTTCCTGTTTCACTTATTTCACTCAGGATGGAAAGGAGGCTTGATATGTATCACTCTGGTAACTGCCTAGCAACCAGATGTGGTTACCCTAGCAACCAAGTAACAAATCACATATCTTTGAACCAGAACATAGTAGAGACTTAGGGGTTGACATATTTCACACAGGATTGCAAGGAGCCTTATGAGCATCACCCTGGTAACTGCATAGCAACCAGACAGGGTTACCCTAGCAACCAAGTAACAAATCACATATCTTTGAACCAGAACATCGTAGAGATTTAGGGGTTGACATATTTCACACAGGATTGCAAGGAGCCTTAATCACTTTGGTAACTGCCTAGCAACCAGATGTGTTTACCCTAGCAACCAAGTAACAAATCACATATCTCTGCACCAGAAAATCGTAGAGACTTCCTGTTTCACTTATTTCACTCAGGATGGAAAGTAGCCTTGATATGTATAACTCTGGTAACTGCCTAGCAACCAGATGCGGTTACCCTAGCAACCAAGTAACAAATCACATATCTCTGCAACAGAAAATCGTAGAGACTTCCGGGTTGACATAATTCACTCAGGATGGAAAGGAGGCTTGATAAGTATCACCCTGGTAACTGCATAGCAACCAGATGGGGTTACCCTAGCAACCAAGTAACAAATAATATATCTCTTCACCAGAAAATTGTAGAGACTTCCTGTTTGACTTATTTCACTCAGGATAGCAAGGATTCTTGAAAAGTATCACTCTGGTAACTGCCTAGCAACGACAAGGGCTTACCCTAGCAACAAAGTAACAAATCACATAACTCTGCACCAGAAATTCATAGAGACTTCCTGTTTCACTTATTTCACTCAAGATGGAAAGTAGCCTTGATATGTATCACTCTGGTAACTGCCTAGCAACCAGATGCGGTTACCCTAGCAACCAAGTAACAAATCACATATCTTTGAACCAGAAAATCGTAGAGACTTAGGGGTTGACATATTTCACACAGGATTGCAAGGAGCCTTATGAGTATCACTTTGGTAACTGCCTAGCAACCAGATGGGGTTACCCTAGCAACCAAGCAAAAAATAATATATCTGTCTATCTATCTGTCTATCTATCTATCTATCTATCTGAGGGTCAATATCTATCTGTCTTTCTGTGGGTCATACTCTATCTATCTATCTATCTATCTATCTGAGGGTCAATATCTATCTGTCTTTCTGTGGGTCATACTCTATCTATCTATCTATCTATCTATCTATCTATCTGAGGATCAATATCTATCTATCTATCTATCTATCTATCTATCTATCTATCTGTGGGTCAATATCTATCCATCTATCTATCTATCTGAGGGTCAATATCCATCTATCTATCTATCTATCTATCTATCTATCTATCTGAGGGTCAATATCTATCTATCTATCTATCTATCTATCTAATCTATTTGATAGACTGAATGGTTTTATAATCTCTAAACTTTGAAAACTACTACTTATAAATACATCAAACTAAAAACCTTAAATCTTCAAACTTTTACAACTACTTCAAACTTTATGTTAGGCTTTCTCAAGCCAACCTAAAGTTTGTACTCAAACTTTTTAATCTAGTTATTAGGTTGGCTTGAGAAAGCCAACTTACTGAAATCCTATTTAAACTTATTATTATTATTATTATTATTCTGAGACTAAATTTCTAAATGTAACTCCTCCTAGAGCTTTTAAGCTACATGCACCAAACTCGGCACAGACCTTCAGACTAATCCCGAATAGTGTGCTATATCTTTTCTAACTGATCGGACTTACGGTTTTCCTAAAAATGACGATCAAAACTCGGAAAAACTCCCATTGACTTAACATTGCGGAATGTTCAGAAATTTAAATCCCAACTGACGTTTTCACACACACAGACAAAAAAGGGCCTGTCAGCCCTGCGTCTCTCCCTCTCTCTCTCCCTCAGAGGATTTCTTTTATCAAGCAGCCAATAAGTAATGACCTAAAATCTTCATAGCCACAATATAGTAGCTTCCAGGTTGACTTGATTCACTCAGTATGGAAAGGAGGCTTGATAAGTATCACCCTGGTAACTGCCTATCAACCAGATGGGGTTACCCTAGCAACCAAATAACAAATCACATATCTCTGCACCAGAAATTCATAGAGACTTCCTGTTTCACTTATTTCACTCAGGATGGAAAGTAGCCTTGATATGTATCACTCTGGTAACTGCCTAGCAACCAGATGTGATTACCCTAGCAACCAAGTAACAAATCACATATCTCTGCAACAGAAAATCAGAGAGACTTCCGGGTTGACTTATTTCACTCAGGATGGAAAGTAGCCTTGATATGTATCACTCTGGTAACTGCCTAGCAACCAGATGTGGTTACCCTAGCAACCAAGTAACAAATCACATATCTTTGAACCAGAACATCGTAGAGACTTAGGGGTTGACATATTTCACACAGGATTGCAAGGAGCCTTATGAGTATCACCTTGGTAACTGCCTAGCAACCAGATGGGGTTACCCTAGCAACCAACTAACAAATCATATATTTCTGCACCAGAAAATCGTAGAGACATCTGGGTTGACTTAATTCACTCAGGATGGAAAGGAGGCTTGATAAGTATCACCCTGGTAACTGCATAGCAACCAGACAGGGTTACCCTAGCAACCAAATAACAAATCACATATCTCAGCACCAGAAAATCATACAGACTTGCGGGTTGACTTTATTCACTCAGGATGGAAAGGAGGCTTGACAAGTTATCACCCTGGTAACTGCATAGCAACCAGACAGGGTTACCCTAGCAACCAAGTAATAAATCACATATCTTTGAACCAGAACTTCGTAGAGACTTAGGGGTTGACATATTTCACACCGGATTGCAAGGAGCCTTATGAGTATCACTTTGGTAACTGCCTAGCAACCAGATGGGGTTACCCTAGCAACCAAGTAACAAATCACATATATCTGCACTAGAAAATCGTAGAGACTTCCTGTTTCACTTATTTCACTCAGGATGGAAAGTAGCCTTGATATGTATCACTCTGGTAACTGCCTAGCAACCAGACGGGGTTACCCTAGCAACCAAGTAACAAATCACATATATCTGCACTAGAAAATCGTAGAGACTTCCTGTTTCACTTATTTCACTCAGGATGGAAAGTAGCCTTGATATGTATCACTCTGGTAACTGCCTAGCAACCAGATGTGATTACCCTAGCAACCAAGTAACAAATCACATATCTCTGCAACAGAAAATCTGAGAGACTTCCGGGTTGACTTATTTCACTCAGGATGGAAAGTAGCCTTGATATGTATCACTCTGGTAACTGCCTAGCAACCAGATGTGATTACCCTAGCAACCAAGTAACAAATCACATATCTCTGCAACAGAAAATCATAGAGACTTCCGGGTTGACTTGATTCACTCAGGATGGAAAGTAGCCTTGATATGTATCACTCTGGTAACTGCCTAGCAACCAGATGGGGTTACCCTAGCAACCAAGTAACAAATCACATATATCTGCACCAGTATATCGTAGAGACTACCTGTTTCACTTATTTCACTCAGGATGGAAAGTAGCCTTGATATGTATCACTCTGGTAACTGCATAGCAACCAGACAGGGTTACCTTAGCAACCAAGTAACAAATCACATATCTTTGAACCAGAACATCGTAGAGACTTAGGGGTTGACATATTTCACACAGGATTGCAAGGAGCCTTATGAGTATTACTTTGGTAACTGCCTAGCAACCAGATGTGTTTACCCTAGCAACCAAGTAACAAGTTACATATCTCTGCACCAGAAAATCATAGAGACTTCCTGTTTCACTTATTTCACTCAGGATGGAAAGTAGCCTTGATATGTATCCCTCTGGTAA
>JAVLUX010000021.1:41809940-41814940 GCA_032164185.1 Moxostoma hubbsi
GGATCACAGTGTCTTACAGACAAGGGGGCGGGCTCATTTTACTCAGACGACCAATCAGTCTCTCAGGATCATTGTGAAGCTATCAAGCCACGCCCTAGCAACCATTTACAGCACCTTAGCAACAATTCCCATAGACTTCCTTTGAAAAAGATCAAAGGGATTTCTCCGGACTGA
Source organism: Moxostoma hubbsi (assembly GCA_032164185.1). Lineage (NCBI taxonomy): Eukaryota > Metazoa > Chordata > Actinopteri > Cypriniformes > Catostomidae > Moxostoma > Moxostoma hubbsi. Next base: position 41,810,115 of record JAVLUX010000021.1, read on the forward strand.
ATTATCATACAAACACGAGGGTGGTCTCGTTTGACTTGGGGCAGTAAAACAGCCAATCATGAATCCCCTCAACACTTCCTAGCCCCTCCCTAGCAACCATTTTCGAGCACCTTAGCAACCAAAATCCAAAGAGAGATATCTTCCATTCTGAATGTCACAGAAGCATGGGAGTTGGTTTATATCATTCATATTGACAAGCAGCCTTTGGAGATTCATCATTGGCAGCTGCCAAGCCACTCCCTAGCAACAATTTAGAGCACCCTAGCAACCACATTTATTGATTTCATTTACAGTAAGATATCTTCAGATCAGAATGTCCTAGAGACATGATAGTTGCTTTGTTTTCATTGGGTGAGTAATCAGTCTTCAGCTTTCATCATGTCAACTACTTAGCCACGCCCTAGCAACCATTTAAAGCACCCTAGCAACAAAGAACCATTGACATCCATTCAAAATCACTAAGATGTGTATCTTAGGATCAGAATGACGTAGAGACTTCCGGGTTGACTTATTTCACTCAGGATGGCAAGGAGCATTGTTGCCTGTCACCTTGGTAACTGCCTAGCAACCAGATGGGGTTACCCTAGCAACCAAGAAACAAATCACATATCTCTGTACTAGAAAATCACAGAGAAATCTGGGTTGACTTATTTCACTCAGGATTGCAAGGAGCATTGTTGGCTGTCACCTTGGTAACTGCCTAGCGACCAGATGGGGTTACCCTAGCAACCAAGAAACAAATCACATATCTCTGTACTAGAAAATCACAGAGACTTCCGGGTTGACTTATTTCACTCAGGATGGCAAGGAGCACTGTTGGCTGTCACCTTGGTAACTGCCTAGCAACCAGATGGGGTTACCCTAGCAACCAAGTAACAAATCACATATCTTTGCACCAGAAAATCGTAGAGACTTCCTGTTTCACTTATTTCACTCAGGATGGAAAGGAGGCTTGATATGTATCACTCTGGTAACTGCCTAGCAACCAGATGTGGTTACCCTAGCAACCAAGTAACAAATCACATATCTTTGAACCAGAACATCGTAGAGACTTAGGAGTTGACATATTTCACACAGGATGGAAAGTAGCCTTGATATGCATCACCCTGGTAACTGCATAGCAACCAGACAGGGTTACCCTAGCAACCAAATAACAAATCACATATCTCTGCACCAGAAATTCATACAGACTTCCGGGTTGACTTATTTCACTCAGGATGTAAAGTAGCCTTGATATGTATCACTCTGGTAACTGCATAGCAACCAGACAGGGTTACCTTAGCAACCAAGTAACAAATCACATATCTTTGAACTAGAACATCGTAGAGACTTCCGGGTTGACATATTTCACACAGGATGCAAGGAGCCTTATGAGTATCACTTTTGTAACTCCCTAGCAACCAGATGTGTTTACCCTAGCAACCAAGTAACAAATCACATATCTCTGCACCAGAATATCATAGAGACTTCCTGTTTCACTTATTTCACTCAGGATGGAAAGTAGCCTTGATATGTATCCCTCTGGTAACTGCCTAGCAACCAGATGCGGTTACCCTAGCAACCAAGTAACAAATCACATATCTTTGAACCAGAACATCGTAGAGACTTAGGGGTTGACATATTTCACACAGGATTGCAAGGAGCCTTATGAGTATCACCTTGGTAACTGCCTAGCAACCAGATGGGGTTACCCTAGCAACCAACTAACAAATCACATATCTCTGCACCAGAAAATCGTAGAGACTTCCTGTTTCACTTATTTCACTCAGGATGGAAAGGAGGCTTGATAAGTATCACCCTGGTAACTGCATAGCAACCAGACAGGGATACCCTAGCAACCAAGTAACAAATCACATATCTCTGCAACAGAAAATCGTAGAGACTTCCGGGTTGACATAATTCACTCAGGATGGAAAGGAGGCTTGATAAGTATCACCCTGGTAACTGCATAGCAACCAGATGGGGTTACCCTAGCAACCAAGTAACAAATAATATATCTCTTCACCAGAAAATCGTAGAGACTTCCTGTTTGACTTATTTTACTCAAGATGGAAAGTAGCCTTGATATATATCACTCTGGTAACTGCCTATCAACCAGATATGGTTACCCTAGCAACCAAGTAACAAATCACATATCTATGCAACAGAAAATCATAGAGACTTCCGGGTTGACTTTTTCACTCAGAATGAAAAGGAGGCTTGATAAGGATCACCCTGGAAACTGCCTAGCAACCAGATTGGGTTACCCTAGCAACCAAGTAAAAAATGATATATCTATCTGTCTATCTATCTATCTATCTATCTATCTATCTATCTATTTATCTTTCTGAGGGTCAATATCTATCTATCTATCTATCTATCTGAGGGTCAATTTCTATCTATCTAACTATCTGCAGGTCAATAACTATCTATCTATCTATCTGTGGGTCATACTCTATCTATCTATATCTCAGGGTCAATGACTATCTATCTATATATCTGACGGTCAATATCTATCTATCTATCTAAGGGTCAATGACTATCTATCTATCTATCTATCTATCTATCTATCTATCTATCTATCTAAGGGTCAATATCTATCTATCTATCTGAGGATCAATATCTATCTATCTATCTATCTATCTATCTATCTATCTATCTATCTATCTGATGGTCAATAACTATCTATCTATCTATCTATCGATCTATCTATCTGATGGTCAATATCTATCTATCTATCTATCTATCTATCTGATGGTCATACTCTCTATCTATCTATCTATCTATCTATCTATCTATCTATGGGTTAGACTCTATCTATCTATCTATCTATCTATCTGAGGGTCAATATCTATCTATCTATCTATCTATCTATCTATCTAATCTATTTGATAGACAGAATGGTTTTATAATCTCTAAACTTTGAACTTTGAAAACTACTAATTATAATTACATCAAACTAGAAACCGTAAATCTTCAAACTTTTACAACTACTTCAAACTTTATGCTAGGCTTTCTCAAGCCAACCTAAAGTTTGTACTCAAACTTTTTAATCTAGTTATTATTATTATTATTCTGAGACTAAATTTCTAAATGTAACTCCTCCTAGAGCTTTTAAGCTACATGCACCAAACTCGGCACAGACCTTCAGACTAATCCCGAATAGTGTGCTATATCTTTTCTAACTGATCGGACTTACGGTTTTCCTAAAAATGACGATCAAAACTCGGAAAAACTCCCATTGATTAACATTGCGGAATGTTCAGAAATTTAAATCCCAACTGACGTTTTCACACACACAGACGAAAAAGGGCCTGTCAGCCCTGCGCCTCTCCCTCTCTCTCTCCCTCAGAGGATTTCTTTTATCAAGCAGCCAATAAGTAATGACCTAAAATCTTCAAAGCCACAGTATAGTAGCTTCCAGGTTGACTTGATTCACTCAGTATGGAAAGGAGGCTTGATAAGTATCACCCTGGTAACTGCATAGCAACCAGACAGGGTTACCCTAGCAACCAAATAACAAATCACATATTTCTGCACCAGAAAATCATACAGACTTCCTGTTTCACTTATTTCACTCAGGATGGAAAGTAGCCTTGATATGTATCACTCTGGTAACTGCCTAGCAACCAGATGGGGTTACCCTAGCAACCAAGTAACAAATCACATATCTCTGCACCAGAAAATCATACAGACTTCCTGTTTCACTTATTTCACTCAGGATGGAAAGTAGCCTTGATATGTATCACTCTGGTAACTGCCTAGCAACCAGATGGGGTTACCCTAGCAACCAAGTAACAAATCACATATCTCTGCACCAGAAAATCGTAGTGACTTCCTGTTTCACTTATTTCACTCAAGATGGAAAGTAGCCTTGATATTTATCACTCTGGTAACTGCCTAGCAACCAGATGTGATTACCCTAGCAACCAAGTAACAAATCACATATCTCTGCAACAGAAAATCAGAGAGACTTCCGGGTTGACTTATTTCACTCAGAATGGAAAGTAGCCTTGATATGCATCACTCTGGTAACTGCCTAGCAACCAGATTGGGTTACCCTAGCAACCAAGTAACAAATCATATATTTCTGCTTCAGAAAATCGTAGAGACTTCTGGGTTGACTTAATTCACTCAGGATGGAAAGGAGGCTTGATAAGTATCACCCTGGTAACTGCATAGCAACCAGACAGGGTTACCCTAGCAACCAAATAACAAATCACATATCTCTGCACCAGAAAATCATACAGACTTCCTGTTTCACTTATTTCACTCAGGATGGAAAGGAGGCTTGATATGTATCACTCTGGTAAACTGCCTAGCAACCAGATGTGGTTAACCTAGCAACCAAGTAACAAATCACATATCTTTGAACCAGAACATCGTAGAGACTTAGGGGTTGACATATTTCACACAGGATTGCAAGGAGCCTTATGAGTATCACCTTGGTAACTGCCTAGCAACCAGATGGGGTTACCCTAGCAACCAACTAACAAATCACATATCTCTGCACCAGAAAATCGTAGAGACTTCCTGTTTCACTTATTTCACTCAGGATGGAAAGTAGCCTTGATATGCATCACTCTGGTAACTGCCTAGCAACCAGATTGGGTTACCTTAGCAACCAAGTAACAAATCATATATTTCTGCTCCAAAAAAAAGTAGAGACATCTGGGTTGACTTAATTCACTCAGGATGGAAAGGAGGCTTGATAAGTATCACCCTGGTAACTGCATAGCAACCAGACAGGGTTACCCTAGCAACCAAATAACAAATCACATATCTCTGCACCAGAAAATCATACAGACTTGCGGGTTGACTTATTTCACTCAAAATGGAAAGTAGCC